>JAVJIF010033396.1:0-120091 GCA_038442645.1 Agave tequilana
TTGAGGAGCTAAATTACAAGTATTCTCAAAAGATTACAAGTAGATCTCCTCAGAGATTCTGGGAAAATGTGCCGATAGGAGTCTGGTCAGCGCGCGCGACCACTTTGTCCCTTTGACGATGCGAGCGATGAGATTCCCTTCTCGCCTGGTTCGGGGAATCAGAGAACAGAAGGTTGGTAGAACCCTCTTGCTGCTTCTCAAAATCGCCTTCAATAAGGAATTCCTTCTCGCCTGGTTCCGGAGACTCGAGAAGAAGGACGACGTTAGGGTATCAACACCCTGATTAGAAAGCAATTCTCTAAAAGGTCTCTGAATTTGAGAACGCACGGTGCCTTGTGAAGAAGCCTCTGCTTGTGGAGTCCTCCCGTATACGTCTCTCCTTGATTCCTCTCCTTGATTCCTCTCCTTCTGTCTGTGTTCTCTCCTTGTACCCCTGGCGGGCTATTTATAGGGAGAGCAAGGGTATAATCGTCCCCTTGAAGATATGGAAACAGATTGAACCGAATCTGTTTAAATCTGGAAAGTAGCCTTGCTGCGAGGCTAGGATAGCTTCTGCGGAGCTAGAATTTGGCAGGTCGGTTGATCTTTCTGATTGTTTTGATCCTTTCCATATCGTTGGGAGATTCTCCTTGATCCTCTTACTCGTTTCAAGAGAGTCAAGAGATTGCGGCAATCACCTGCCATATTTGAATCCCGATTGGATTTGATTAGATTGAATCCGATCTCATCAGGAGATTTTGATTGGTCAAAGGTTGACCATAGCGGCGATGCCCGCTTTGAACTCACAGCGGAGCTAGAGGCAACTCTGGCGAGGTCCGAAAAGAGGCTTTTCGGCGAAGCTATCAGTTAGCTTCCTGGCGATGCTCTAGATGATGCTAGCCTCTCAAACGAGGCTATCTCCTTGGGCTAATGTAATGCTAAATGCTAGCATCTTAGACCTGCTGAGGTCTGTTTAGAAACAATCCGGGTTCACTGTTCTGCTTGCTGGATCAGTGGAGTCCGAGCTGCTTCCTTGTCCCTTGGAGGTGGGTGAAAACTGGTCTTCAGCTCGTCTGTCCCTTGTCTTTTGTAAATGTCAACAAGTTTAGACATCGTTCGGACCAATGAGAATCTTGTCTTTTTTAAGTGTCAACAAGACCCCCTTCAAAGTTTTCGAAAGTCTGCAATAGCTCAGACTTCGAAATACTTTGAACTGCTGTGATGTATGTGGAGTATGAACGTCGCCATGATGGTTGAGTTCAGCTTCGCCTTCAATCCTGCTTTGGGATGATTCGCCGAAGAATTGCACTGGTTCGCGAGTAGCTTCGCGTCGGGGTAGTTCCGCGCCTGGGCTTCCAAGAAATAAGTTCGCTTTGGAACTCCTGTTGCCTTTTCAAAGCCAACTGCCGTGGGGCGGTTACGAGGAGGATCATTCCTTCTTTGCGCCAATCGAGAGAAATGTTCTCCGATTTGCATGTTTTCAAGGGAGGATATTCCCTTTATTCAAGGCGTCATAAGTGCCTTTTATGAGGGAGACGTTTTCTCCCTTTGCACGGTTCCAAGGGAAAACCGTCCCTTCCATCAGGGCGCAATAAATGCCTTGAATGCGCTCGTGCTTCCACGCTTGAGGTGAGAGTGCTCAGGCCATGGGGCCTATAAATAGGACACTTGAGGTCCTCTGAAGAGAAATGCCTTGCCTTTCTTCTTCTCTTCTCTTGGTTGTGAGAGATACTCAGATCTCTGAATTAGTGGGAAAACCCACTCTGGTTGTCTAACCGGCCAAGGACCAGTAAGTCTTGATCATTCGAAGACTTCACTGCTTTTAGGAACTCATTCCCTTGATTTAGCTTTGGCAGCTCGCTTTAGGGATTAACTTCCCTTGTTCTTCATCTTGCAATTGGCTGCTGCAAGAAGGATCTCATCATAGCTTTCTGTGAAGCTACCATCTTGGCTTGATCAGTGAAAGATCGTTGCTTGTTAAGTCCGCTGCGCAGGCAGGACTTGGGACTTGGCTTCTTCAATAGTTGAGCCAGTCTTGCCATATTGGTGAATGTTGAGACTGTTTCTCACAAGATCAGTCTGACTTTGCCGTATAGGCGAGGCTAGGACTGGCGTTTGCTGAACCAGCCCATGGTTGCCGTGCAGGCGAGGCTTATCCTCTGCTTTGACTGAAGTTGGATTACTTTGCCGCCGAAGAATCTGACTTAGTATTTTTGCAGCTCTTTCTGTGCTTGACTGCTAACTTGCTCCAATTTGCCTTGCAGCGAGCTATGCTTGCCAGTCTGGTAACTTGATGGAAGAAGCCATAAAATTGCCTTATGCTTCCCCGGTTGAAGCTTTACTTTTAAGCAGGAGGAACAATTCGGGGCAGCGAATGCACGTCCCAGGGGCTGTTGGCAGCCTCTTATCCGAGATGATTCGTTCTGAGGTGAGGCTGGTCGCCGCTTCGTCGGAGGTGATCAGTGAGATCACTGACATCGTTGCCGACTTTCAACTTTGGTGGCCTTCGTCGGAGACGATCCACTTCAGGGGAGTGGGCCTCACACCCGTCAGATCCGTGGCATCAAAACTAGTTCCCATTATAGGTGATCTGACGTGTTGGCGGCGATAGGTTTTTATTGCCAGGCTTCAACAAAAAATGGCCTGGCAAGACCTGCCATTTTGTGGAGAAAAATGACCGTGTCCTTGTGGCACCACTGATTACAGCCTTATGCAGGAGGAAGGCCCTTCCTGTCCCGTTGGTCTGGCCTGGGAGCAGATAAAACCGCTTGTATGCCTCAAATGATCTTGTTGGGCAACTGAATGTGTTTGTATGAAACACAACTTTGATGTAATATCAATGTACCCTTGCTTTTGAATCAATGAAAGTTCATCGTCTGATCATCTGATTTTTGTTTACTTTCACTGAGAATTTGGCCATAGCGGGGCTAAACTGCATGCGGAGTTAAGGACATAGTCCTTTCTTTGAGTGATCTTCGCGAGACTGGCATGTCAGCGCCTTTTTAGAGGGCTAAAGTAAGCCTTTCGGCTAAGTTCTTGAAGGATTGTGCGAAGTCCGCACTTTAAGCCAGGGCGAAGTTAACCCTTAGCGGAATCGAAGCAGCGCTTCTCGGGAAGGCGCTTTGGGCGGCGTTTCGAATTAATTGAAACGGCGGAATACGCCCTTTTCGAGGCCTCGTTTCAGGCGCTGATTGGCCTATAAAAGCCCGATCGGGCTGAGCAGGAAAAGATCTCCTTTTTCAGAGAAATTTCTATCTCTTCCTCTCCTTCTTCCTTCTTTGCTTCAGAGTTCTTTGAGAACCCTTACATTTCTTTGATGGCGCCCAAAAGACGAGCAGGGAAAGAAGTGGCGACTTCTGCGGCGGAGGGCGCTCCTCCTCCGGTCATCGAGCGACCGATCACCGGTAAGGAATTTTCCTGTCTGATTAGAGAGTGGTCTCCATCTTTTGGAGCCGATACTCGGCTATTAGGACGATCAAATATGATCTGTCCTTATCAGGGAACTCGTTTCCCTTCAACTTCCCTATTTTGCTTGCGCCAGGGAAGTAAGAACTGAACAGTTCTTCTTTGGCTTTCGCACGAAGCCATAACTTGGGCCATCTCCGTACTGTTTGAGGAAAAGGACTTGAATAAGTCCTCTCAGTCATGATGACTTTTGACCATAATGCCCCTTTGATGACGTCAGCCCTTAGGGCTATACCACTTCCTGCTTTAAGCGAAGTCGGCGTTTTGGATATTTTCTGCAAAGATGCAGTCTTATCCATGAAGTGAAGCTTTTTCAAAGCTATCGCCTTGCAGGCCCTGCTTGCTGGGCGAGGCTATGCCTTAGTGAATTTTTAAGCTTTCGCATCCACTTTGATAGCTCATTTCCTATTTTTTTTTTGCAGTTCATTACGCCTCCGGCCTCCAGAACAGTCTGTTCGGTGTAGCCAGTCGAGCAGGCGGAAGCATCAGCTTGCAGTTCTATGGGCAGGCTTCATTGTTCAGTGAGCCGAGCTCCCTTGTACGGGATACGCTCATCCAGGAGGGTCGTCCGCAGGCCATGCGGAGCATCTTGACTACGGCTCCTCTTGAAGATATCGACCGTCAGGCTTACAGAAAGCCTGACTTCATGTTCGGGGATGCTGCACCAGATCCCGATCGCCAGCTACAGACCGGTGAAGGCCAGTGGATCTTCCAGTTGGACGGCGAGAGATTCTATCTCCCGTCCGCTAAGCGGCATTTTGCTTTGTCTTCCTTCGCGAGCGCGACTCAGGCTCGGAAGATGGCGTGGGGCGTGAGCCTAAATGCCGAGTCTGTAAGTGTCGGGAGGTTGACATTCCAGTCCGGCTATTCGAGGGCTGGCCCTCCTCGTAGCATAATGGGGCTATACCCTGGGAAGGTATCGCGGGACCTTCCAGTAGGAGAGAACCCAGCTGCGGCGCCGACCTTTGGCACTCAGTTCTGCGAAGTTGACGGGAACTACCCCGCCACCGATTTCAGGACTCCCGGTTGGGTCCACCCTCCTAGATCGTGGTGGGCGGAGTTGACCAACTATATCCTCACTCATTTTGAGGGGGACTTAGAGAGGTTAAACCTCCATGAGGCCGTCAGGGCGACCTGCTACGGCATTGAGATGAAGGTGGCGTGCTTCTACGCCATCCTTGAGTTGTATTGCCCGGCCTCGGGGACTTTCTTCACCCCAGTTGGTGAGTTGGGCATGGCCCTGCATGAGATGCGGGAGATCTCTGCTTTGCCCTTCGGGTCTCTTCCATACGAGGAGTACTTTCCCTGTGAGGCGGAGTTGGCTATTCTGGAAAAGCAGGAGCCTGCTCTGCTCGAGACATATCGGGAATTGATGTGCCATTTGCACATTTGCTCCAGCATCCACACTGGTGGCAAGGGTAGCTCGAAGAGCTTGAAGAGCTGGGGGAACTACTTGTTCCCGGATATGACTAGTGCGCCTGAGGCAGCTCATTGCGGAGTTGCTGAAGAAGACATCTTGGCAAGGATGGAGGTGCATGCTGAAACATCGTCGTGGCAGAAGAAGATGGTCCTCTCGGGAAGGGTGATGTTCTTCGGAGCTTTCATCATCAGGCCCGTCGGCCTATGTCTCGGAAGGCGTTGCTGGCCGGCTTCTTAACCATCTGGTTAAAGAAATGTGTCGTGCCTTCTTCTTCGGGTGACATCGTCCATCCGACTGTGCTGCTTCCTGCCGTTCGCTTGGTTCATGGCCACCGTCTGGGTCTTCTCCCGGCCATGGTGTGTTGTATTCAGAGGGGCCTTCGTGCACTGACGGAGGCTTTCTGTAGGCCAATGGCGTCAAGGCGAGGGAAGGGTGCCGTCCTGCCTTGTGACGGACCCAATCCTAGGGTAGGTTTACCGTACACCTACTTGATGGCGTGGTTCGCCTTGCACTGTCCCAGTTTGATTGGAGCTGGGGAAGACCCTCCGCAGGGTGTTCAAACGGCGCTTCTCCGTCGCTTTGAAGGCCGTTCGTGGCAGAAAACTTATGTGGCCGAGGCCCGTAAGTTAGTGCGTCGTTATGACGCTTATAGCCTGTTCCGTTGTTTTCCTCGCCTGCGGGGTGCAGGATACAACGAGGAATTCCGTGATGTGGAATCAGGTCGGTCTCCCATGAGTCGGGGTGTTTTCGAGTGGCTGGTCTGTATCCGGCCCTCGCATTTGCTGTACAGGAGTGGGGATACCTGCTACCTGGAGCCCTACGTCCCGAGCCGGTTTGCCCGCCAATTTGGGTATGACCAGTTGTATGTGGGCAACCCCAATCCGGACCTGGCTTTCATGGGGAGCCTCATTGATGGGGCTCGTGCTTGGCGGTTCTTTACCGCGGATGGCACTGGGGCGTGGCTACGCACGCCGCTGAGGGATCCCGGCCTTTGGACGACCCTGTGTTTCTGCCAATGGTATGCGGCTTCGAACTCCACACCTGCTAGGTTTAATGCCAACCGTTCGGGTGTGAAGTTAATTTCTCATCGGATGAGGCAGAAGGCTTCCGATAGGATGGAGGGCAAACGGGTCCGTGTTCCTGGCATAGAGGAGTTCATCGCTGTAGATGACAGCGGGGCTTCTGATGCGGGGAGCCCTTGCTTCGAGGCGGGGATGAGGGTTGATGCCCATGAAGCTGATGCTCGTGAAGCCGGATCTGGTGTAGTGGGGACAGCTCCCTCACAACATGTGGAGGAAGTGGAGGAAGAGGACTCTGATGTCCACTTCAAAAGGAAGCGTGGGAGTGGATCCCGTAGGAAGTCGTCGGCGAAGAGGCCCCGTCGCCAGACTCCTACCATCGTGGTAGAGGGTGAGCCCTCTGCTGCGCATCCTTCTGCTGCTCCATTAGTGGCTGAGCCGTCGGTTGCTGAACCGACTACTGGTAAGATTGGCCTCCATATAATATGCCTTCAGCGCACTTTAAATAACTCATCATTTGCTATTTGTTGCAGGAGCTGAGGAGCATGGGGAGCAAGGGGACCAGTATGATCCTTTATTTGCTTATGGAGCTGCAGCTGGTTCCTTTACTCGCTCGGAGGAATCCGGAGGTGATGCGGCCGACATTGGCCCGTCGGGCGCTGGGACTTCTAAAGGAAGTCCTATGGCCTCCAGCTCTATTGGGTGGTCTGCGGAGGAATCGGCGAGCGGGCCGGCTATCCGCGTTGAGTCTGGTAAGAACTTTCCGATGGGACCCCTGGATTCTGATGCGGCTGACGAGGTGACATCGGCCTTCGGTAAGACTAAGATCTCTTGGTCCTCGCCTGTTTGCTGCGTCTCCTTTTTGACCTTGGTTTTGTTGCAGGTATTCGTCCCCAAGGTGCATCAGCTTCGAAAGAAGCGGCGGGTTTCCCTGAAGGGTCAAGGGGCGATATGAGCGCTTCGACCGGGGCAGACGCTGCTGTGTTGGATGCGCTGTATGGCGACCTGCCTTCTTATCAGCCCACGTCAGCTGAAAGGCGAGAGGCTGAAGGGGCGGCAGTCCCGGAGGTATCCTCACTTCCAGTTACATCAACGAGTGAGGTGCAGACTGTTTTGCCGAATACGGCCTTGAGGGTGATTGTGAGTCCTACCTCTCCAACGCTGGTGGTTGAGCCTGTTGCTCAGGAGGTGGTTGCCAGTCCTTCCTCCACGGTGGCTGGCGTGCTGGTGTCGCTGAGGACTCCGCCGAGGTCGCCTTTGGCTTGCCCTGCTGCTGTCGATGTTCCCGCTTCTTCTTCTGCGGCGGTGTCGACTGGGATGGTAAACTGCTCCGAGGTTGTCTCAAGGGTTGATGAAGCTGAGAATGACTTCATCGGTAATCTGGTCGACAGCTTCTATAACAGCTTGGAGCAGACTATCGGTCTCGTCTTGAAGGGCTCGCCTGTGCCGTTCTCGAAGCTGAAGATGGTCCTCTCCCGTGGCATTGAGTGTATCCGGGACTTTGAGGGGTACCATCAAGCTGCTGCTTTAGAGCTCCTGGTAGATGACCTTGAGAAGGACGTGGAGGAATGGCGCCATTTCCATCGTTCCGACGCAGCGTCTTTGGCTGATGAACGGCTCACACGTCTTGTCGCCCAGAGGCGCGAGGCTCAGCTCGCCGCTCAAGAGGCTGCTGAGGCTATCTCCTCTGACTTGAGGTCCTTGGAGACAGAGGAGGCAGAGGTTGGGAGTGCAATTGACGCTTCCAACAGTGCTCTTCTTGATGCTGAAGATAAGGTTAAGAGGGCTGAAGAGATGATCCGGAAGGCAAATCTCCTCTTATCCAAGGCTACACAGATGCGTCGTGAAGAGGCTGCGCGGCTTGAGCAGCTCAGGGCTCGGAGTGAGGAACTGGCGCGGCAGAAGTCGTCACAGAGGGCGACTTTGGCGGAGGTCGAGGCTCGTCTGGCTCAAGCGGTGGACTTCGATGAGGCTGAGCTAAGATCACAGGCGCTGGCCCAGGCTGCTGATGACAGGAGGACGAGGCTAGCTTCGCTTGGAGATCGGATCCGATCTTATCATGTACGCCTATAGGCTCCTCCATGTATCCCATCCCTTTTGGAATTTAATAAAAATTCATTCTTTTGTCGTCTTTGTTTGTTTGGATAATGAGGCATGGCTGTCTGTTGGTTCAGAGGTCGCGATGACATAACCAATTGAGATGTTGCCAGTCTCGAGGTTAGCCCATTGCGGGGCTAAAAGGGGAGATACTTGCCTTTTGTAAATGTCAGCAAGCATCGAGATTGAGACTTAGCTGTCTGCTGGTTCAGAGGTCGCAATGACATAACCAATTGAGGCGCCGCTAAGTTCAATGGTGGATGAAACTTGGCTATCTGCCAGTTCAGAGGTCGCAATGACATAACTGGTTGAGAAGCCACCAAGCTCAACAATGAGTGATACTCGTCTTTTGTAAATGTCAACGAGTATCGAGACCTGTCTTTTGTAAATGTCAACAGGACTCGGGATTGAGACTTAGCTGTCTGCTGGTTCAGAGGTCGCAATGACATAACCAATTGAGACGCCGCTAAGTTCAATGGTAGATGAAGCTTGGCTATCTGTCAGTTCAGAGGTCGCAATGACATAACTGGTTGAGAAGCCACCAAGCTTCAAAATAGGTGATACTCGTCTTTTGTAAATGTCAACGAGTATCGAGACCTGTCTTTTGTAAATGTCAACAGGGCTCGGGGTTGAGACTTGTCTTTTGTAAATGTCAACAAGCTCAAAATAGGTGATACTTATCTTTTGTAAATGTCAATAAGTATCGAGACCTGTCTTTTGTAAATGTCAACAGGGCTCAAGATTGAGACTTAGCTGTCTGCTGGTTCAGAGGTCGCGATGACGTAACCAATTGAGACGCCGCTAAGTTCAAAATAACAATGGAGTTTGGGAAAAGTCTCGTTTTCACGGGAGAAACGAGGGAATCACTGTCATAGGTTTAATGTTAACGTAATAGCGAGATATATGTGGTCCTACCATTCTATGGATGAGAATTGGTAAGTGATTTTGGAGAGGGAATCAAGTGGGAGCAGGTCCCTTGGGATTTTAAGCAAACCCCAGCTATCAACAGGTTTGATATGGTTGGAGAAAGAGAGAGGCTCTCTTTGTGCGCATTCCGGACGCGCGGATCTCGATCAGAGGTGTAATGTTAACTTGATCGAGAGCAAGATCCTTGATTAAGGATAGTACTTCTTTAAGAACTTGCCATTGATCGGCATCATGAGGAGGTCGCCGTCTGCAGTTGTAAGGCGGTATGCTCCGTTTGAATAGACTGTCTCTATCACAAACGGTCCTTCCCATTTAGGCTGAAATTTGCCTTTGGTCTTGTGCGTCATAATCATCGGTCGTCTGACGGCTAAGACTAGGTCTCCTTTGTGGAAGACTCTCTGCTTGACCTTCTTATTGAAGGCTTTTGACATCCGGGCCTGATATAGCTCGATGTGTTGCTGAGCTTGCAGCCGCTTCTCGTCCAGGGCTTCGAGCTCTTGAAGACGCAAGCGATCATTGTCTTCTGATGTCATCTTAGTAGTCAGGGCTACCCGCAATGATGGCACCTGGATTTCCAATGGGATGACCGCTTCGCACCCATATACCAGGAGAAAGGCGTATTGCCTGTCGGTGTCCGAACCGTAGTCCGGTAGGCCCAAAGGCATTCACCGAGCTTTTCGTCCCAATCTCGCTTGTTCGAGGAGACAAACTTCTTGAGCAGCTTGATGATTGTCTTGTTAAATGCCTCTGCCAAGCCGTTGGCGGCAGGATTGTAGGCGGTTGAAGCCACATTCTGAATTCGGTATTTATCGCAGAACCGATAGAACCCTTGGCTTACGAACTGGGGACCATTGTCATGGATGATCCGTCTGGGTACACCAAATCGATGGATGACCTGGTGTTTGATGAAGCTAACCAGATTGGAGGTTTTAACTTCGGCCAACGGTATGGCCTCTGCCCATTTTGAGAAGTAATCGGTTATTGCCAGGATAAACCGGTGACCTCTTGCCGAAGAGGGACTGATTGGCCCTACGACATCGACTCCCCATGCTTCAAATGGCCATGAAGCAACAGTAGGGTGGAGTAACTCCGAAGGTTGGTGTATGAAGTCTGCATGGACCTGGCACGCCTTACACCTTCGTGCATATTGGGTGGCATCGGCCATCATGGTCGGCCAGTAGTACCCAAGTCTGTGCAGCCTGTCTTTAAGCTTTGGACCCGGCTGGTGAGCTCCGCAAATGCCATCATGTGCTTCTTTAAGCACTTCCTGTGCCTCTGAATGAGAGAGACAACGGAGGAGGACACCGTCATATGAACGACGGTAGAGTGTCTTCAAAGTGGGATCATAGTAGAAACGGAGCGACCTTCGTCTGATGGACGCCGCTTCTTTGGGATCGTCTGGAAGCAGACCGTGCAGAGCGTAGTCAATGAGAGGGAAGCGCCAATCCCTCGGCTCAAGACCCACGGAGATATTATGGACCTCTTGAATCTTTAGCATATGCTTGGAGCATACGAGATGCCGGGTTGCGACTGTGAGGTGATACTCGGTGTCGGCCGGTAAGGCTAGCGTTGTCGCTAATGCAGCGAGAGCATCCGCCTTGGTATTTTGAGATCGGGACACATGCCCGATGTAGAAGCCTTCAAATAAGCTAGCCAATTCGATGGCTGTATGATAATAAGGCACCAAGTCCTCATGGCGGACTTCATATTCGCCTTTTACCTGGCTAATGATCAGCTTTGAATCGCCATAAGTTTCAAGGTAGCGTACCCCCATTCCATGGGCGAGCTGGAGACCGATGAGCAGAGCATTGTATTCCGCTACATTATTAGAGCATGATTCTGTCAAGGAGAATGCTCTGGGAAGGATATGATCCTGTGGGGAGATGAACACAACCCCCACCCCGGCAATAATTTTCCCTTTGGGGCCCATCCGCGATGCTCCGTCGAAGAACATCTGCCACACTTCCTCTGCTGAGGTTGCATTAGACTCGAAGACTTCATCAGGGATGTCTTCGTGAAGTTTTGAATGTTCTGGAACTGGGTGAGCAGCTAAGAACTCTGCAAGGGCCTGGCCTTTAACTGCCTTCTGAGGAGTAAAGGTCATGTCGTATTGAGACAACAGGAGTGCCCATTTAGCCAACCTTGAATTCAGCGACCCTGGCTTCGTCATGAGAAGACGTAAAGGGTTCACCCTGGAGATGACATGTATGGTTTGGCCAACCAAATAATGTCGCGTCTTCTGGACAGCGAAGACGAGAGCTAAACACTCTTTCTCAATAGGATTGTAGCGAGATTCCGCTCCTATGAGAGTCCTGCTCAGATAATAAATGGCCTGCTCATGGCCATTGTCGTCCTTTTGAGCGAGGAGGGCGCCGAGGGAATAATCCAGAGCTTTTACATAAAGCAAGAATGGTTTCCCTGATGTAGGGGCCACTAAGACCGGAGGTTTTGTGAGATACCTCTTAATGTCTTCATAAGCTTCTTGACAAGCTTGGTCCCATATGAAGGCAGTACCCTTTTTCATGAGACGGGTAAAGGGCTGGCAACGGCCTGAAAGATTTGCTATGAATCTTCTGATGTAGGCTAATCTGCCTTGCAAGCCTCGGAGCTCTTTGAGGTTCCTCGGTGGATGCATGTCCTGTATGGCTTTGACTTTGTCTGGGTCCAGATGGATCCCTTTTGATGTGACAATGAACCCAAGGAATTTGCCGCTGGACACTCCCAAGAAGGATTTCGTCGGGTTCATTTTCAGCTGATGAGCCCGCATTATGTCGAACATCGTTTTCAGATCACGAAGATGTTCATTTTTGCTGCGGCTTTTGACGGCAATGTCGTCAACATAGCATTCCACCGTCTTTCGGAGATGGTCGCGGAAGATCATGCTCATCGCCCGCTGGTAGGTTGCTCCGGCGTTCTTCAGTCCGAAGGGCATTACAGTGTAGCAGTATACCCCCAATGGCGTTCGGAAAGAAGTATGCTTCTCGTCATCAGGATACATCTTGATCTGGTTATACCCTGAGAAGCCGTCCATGAAAGACATCCTCTCGAATCCGCATGTGTTGTCGATCATGACATCGGTGATCGGCAGTGGGAATTCATCTTTGGGACAGGCCGTATTGAGATCACGGTAGTCGATGCAGATTCGTATTTTCCCATTCTTCTTGAGGACGGGGACTATGTTAGCCACCCAATCTGGATGTTGTTCCTCCCGGATGAAGCCACAAGCATTGAGCTTATGAACTTCGGCTTCAATAGCCTCCATGATGTTTGGGCGGAACCGACGTTGTTGCTGCTTGACTGGCCTAACGTCGGGCTTGATGTTTAGACGGTGCATAGCGACCTGTGGATCAAGTCCGGGCATGTCTTCATAGCTCCAGGCGAAGACATCTATATACTCTTTCACGAGCATTATCAATTCTTCCTTTTCGATGAGTGATAAGCTTTCACTTATGAAAATAGGCTTGGGGTGATCTTGACTACCCAAGTTAACCTGGATCACCTTGTCTTCGGTAGGTGGCTCGCGCAGCTCGAACCGCTTTTCCCATTGGAGACTTAATTGCTGGGCCCAAGGTTCCTCATCAGCAGCGTCCGCAGGTTCCAATTGACTGCCTGAAGTCATATTCACAGTGAGGCCGTTGAACATTCCTCCTATGCTGATGTCAGAGTCCCACTCGGCAGATGAACCCGACTGTGATGGAATTGGTTCGTCGTCTTTGACCTGAACCGTTACTGACGATGTGGGTGTAACATAACCCAACCCCCTGCGTGTACTATCATAGTAATTTGCAGGTTTCCCTCTTGGGATGGAATTACGCATCAAGCTGCGTCTTCCTTTTCCGAAGTTTAGGCCCGCTCCCTGCTTCAGGTTGTAACCCATCTTCTTCATAATATGGCGCGCTGATGGCGCGTAATGAAAGAACTGTGGAGCATCCGACTCTGAGCTTGAGTCTATAGTTGAGAATCTCCCTGGCCGGGCTCTGCCGAAGATTATCGGCAACTGACCTTGTTTGGATGGAGGGATCACCAGCGTGGCCCCTTCTATATCCTCCACAGATGTAGTAGCCGAACTTGGCTCATGTACGGGCGTATGAAGAGAGCCATCCATAATGGATTTAATCGACTCGATGCTCGCAGGATAATCAAAAGAGATACTATCATTAATTACCCATTCTCCCTCTTCATCGGAAGGGATATTACATTGGGGGTCATTAAAGCATGCTACAATTGGTTCGCCAATCGAAATGGCTGGCACGCCTGTTTCGGATTCTGAATCCGCCTCATTGCCGCTTTCATCATCGTCTGGCAATGGTTGTGCAGGCGTTCCGTCGGCCTCTTGATACAAGAGGGCGTCGGTGAAGTAGTTTTCCACCCCCTTGAAGGGTTGCTTTTCAGCGAAGACAGTTCGTACTGTCGCATCATCTTCAACATATTTGAAGCACTGATGGAGAGTGGAAGGAACGATCCAGTTGGCATGGATCCATGGTCGTCCCAGTAACAGGTTGTATGATGTGTCAGCGTCGATGACATAGCATGTCACCTCTGACTTCAGGCTTCCGATTCTGCAGCGGAGCCGAATCTTTCCAAGCGGATGGCTGCTCCCGGCGTTGAAACCATATATTGTAGTGGTGGTTGCGGACAACCTGTACAATGGTATGCCGAGGAAATAGAGGAGCCTTTTGGGGATGATGCTGAGTGCAGACCCCGGATCGACTTGTACTCTTTCAATGCATGTTGAACCGATATATCCGGTATAGTACAGAGGTCGATCATGCTTGTTGTCTTTGAGAAGCATATCTTCCGCCGTAAAGGTAATAGCAGGCACTTTGGACTGTGCGTGATGGCACTCTGAGCAGGAAGGCTGCATCTCATCACCAGGAACCTCAGGCATGCATGTCAGAAAGGACTCCGAGTCGGCCAGCGCATCTCTGAGTGCCTCTCTTGTCTCTTTAGAGAGACGAAGGAGCTCGTGTATTGTGATACGAGCCGGGATATTGGCTAAGTGGGCCAATATATCAAAGCGAAAGGGCGTGGCTAACCCTTGGCCTGGCGGTTTCTTCAACACATGGTCGAACCGCACTTCCTTAGGCTTCTCCTTCCCTTTGGTCAGGACTGGAGTGGATGCCGGCATTGGTACTGACGTCGTTTGCTGTTGTATCTCGTCAGTAGACTTGTCATACTGCTTTAAGTATGATCTTCCAGACCGGGTGCCTGTCTGTTGAGGTGCATCTGCCTGCGTTGTACAGGCATGCTTCTCTTCTTCTGAATCGCTGAGGGAAGCCGAAGTAAGATTACCATCATCTGGCAGGACAGAGATGACATTGCAGGACTTGCCCTTTTTGCTGGAGTCCTTCGACGTCCGCTGTACGTCTCGGACGAGGTCAGGGTGTATCCACATAACTTCCCCTGTCTCCAATGTCAAGGGGACGAGACCCTTGTCAACTTTAGCTATGGTTGAAGAATGCTTGACTTCCAACCGCGGTGTGGGGGCTGGATAGGTCCCGTCGGGAACTGTGACCTTCTGAGCAGTGCCGAACTCAAGAGTCACCATATTGGCAGTGACTTTCTTCTGTTCCGTCTTCAAAGTGAGGACTCCGGCATCGACCAAGGCTTGAATTCTATCCTTGAGAACATAGCACTTGTCAGTAGGATGGTGGATCATCCTGTGGTAGAGGCAGTATTTAGGGTCGTTTGTACGCCCTATCTCATTGGGACGGCGAGCGTCCGGTAGCTTCATTTTGTTCCCTTTGTGGAGCAGATGGAATATCGTGACCACCTGGTCATCTCTGAAGGAGTACTGCTTCGGAGGAAACTTGGGCTCTTGGCTGTTGACGCCGCTCTTCTTGGCCTTTGACTGCATGTCCCCGGTCAGCTCGACGGACATAATCTCCTTCCCTTTAGCTTGGGAAGACTGCGGGAGATCGCTACGCCCTTTGTTGTTCGCGCCCCATTTGCTCCTAGGGGCGGATGGCTCGAACTTCTTAGCCGATTTCTCGGCTATCTCAGCTTGTTCGACCAATTCCTTCCAAGTATGGGCTTTGACAGCCCCATGCGAACTTCTACTTGATCCAAGAAGTTGTGCCTGCATGTCTGTAAGAGCATGGGTAATGGCATCCCTGCTGGGCACATCAGAGATAGATTTCTGAACCGCTCAATGTATTCACGGACAGATTCGCCTTTCCTCTGCACAGTGGAAAGGAGCTTGTCCATGGTCACTTCGGTGTCATCCTCATAGAAGCGAGAGAGGAACCGAGTTTCCAGGTCGACCCAGGAATTGATAGAGTCCTGAGGAAGGCTTCGGAACCAGTCGAATGCCACCCCTTTCAAGGTGCCGATGAACAACCTAGCCATGATGGCGTCGTTGTTTAGAACATTACCGGTCTGGGACCGGAAATAGTAGATGTGCTGATTGGGCGAGCTCTTACCATCATACGTGTGCAACGTTGGTGGTTTGAACTTTGGCGGATATGGCACCGAATCCCACTCCAGCGGATAAGGACGGACTGCCCCTACCTTCTTTAATTCATCCCTCTGAGCTAGGGATGCGATTTGAGCTTGAAGGCCTTTAAGGACTTCGGCATCCAGGGAAGAGCCTCCCTTAGATTTCTCCGTCTTGGGCGGATCGTTGCTGAGGTGTCCCTCCTCATCATGATTGCTCCCGGTATCACCATTCCGGTTGCTGAGGAGCTGAGCGAGCATCTGTTGAATATTGTCCAGGGCCTCTTGCTGAATTCTGGAAGTTTGCTCCTGAGCTTCCAGGCGCTGACGAAGATCATCATTGGCGTTATCGGCCATATTGACCGATGCTTTGTCCGTCCGTATAGAACTGACTGTTGCTGAAGAGGCATACCCGCTGTCTTCATCTTCTCCATCAGATGATTGGGGTGATCGTCTGGACTGTGGCGAGATTAAGGCCTTTGAGGAAGAAGGCTGCTCATAATTATAGGGTATCGCTACCCTGGATCTGGTGTTTCGGAAAACACCTTCTTCGCGCACCAAGACTTCACCTAAGCCCGGGCTATAATCTGGATCTGGGGAGCCGAAAGGGGTATCATCAGATGTATGACCTTCCCTGTGTCGCTCTCGTCCTCTTCTGGTCATGTTGACGGACGCGAAGGCTAGGCCTCGCGAAGCGCTCCTTTCATGATGTTTCTTTATGGCATGTGCGGATAACCGGTCAAACACCGATTGACGGTGCGGAGGTGCCACCTTGATTGGATATTGCCGACAATGAGCTGAATGGATTGTCACAAGTCGGCATCCTCTTTGACAACACGGGAAAGTGGTTTGGAGAGACTCCAATTCCCGCTTGTTCGTCAAGAATTGTCGAAGGTTAGGCTCAACAGAGCCTGAACAACCCCGTAGAGAGGCCTTTTTGGAGCGTACAAGGGATGATGCTCCGTTCTTCTTATCCCTGCAGAAGGGATTAGTACTGAATAGTACTTTGGCGCTAGCTTCGCCGACAGGTGCGAGCTTAGTGCCTGATGAATTGGGGAGCGGAGCACGCTGTGGTGCTTTGCCCGCTATTCTGCTGCGAAGGGGATCAACCTCAGATAACACTGCGGCCCTAGCCTTGCGGCCGCGAACCCAGTGAGTTCGTTGTGGTACAATAGCTTCGCTTGTACGAGCGAGGCTGACATGAGGCTTCGCTGCCTTTGATTCAAGTGACGGTATGATTGCCGTCGTGACTTCATGGTTGGCAGCATCGTCAGGGCAGATGGGCATCTTACCCTTTTCTTCGCGGGAGAGGCGCAGTCTCGGCATGACTACTCCGGGAGCTTTGGTTGAAGACTCCTGTTTAGGCTTCCATACCAGCCTTGGCAGGGGACGCCTAGGTTCGCAAGGAACCTGAATAGCCACAAGCGGGGCTGTGGGGTGTTGGCAAGATTCTGCCTCTGGTTTCTGATTTGAAACCTTGGCCATGAAGACCTTCCTGTGCTTCCGTGCTCGAAGCGTCAGGCCACCCCCAGAGAGGACTTCTTCAAATCTTCCTTGATCGATCTGGATAACCAGGTTCTCAAAGTGCAGGATCTGGGCTGCGGGCATGTTTCCTTATTGTGCCAGAGAACTGTGGCAGGTTTGCAGAGAACCTTTTCCGTCTCCGCAAAGACTTTGCTTGAAGATTTAGCCAGAGAAGATCTGGCTGCACCGGCTTTTCTGAATTCAGAGATAGACCCGAAGGTCTGTTCGTCGCATTGCGACACTTGATTCTCAGCAGAGGAGAATACAATCCCCAGCGGAGTCGCCATCTTGTTTTCCATTATGTTTGCAAAGGGGGGAAAACTTACAAATAAAAGTTTGAGGAGCTAAATTACAAGTATTCTCAAAAGATTACAAGTAGATCTCCTCAGAGATTCTGGAAAAATGTGCCGATAGGAGTCTGGTCAGCGCGCGACCACTTTGTCCCTTTGACGATGCGAGCGATGAGATTCCCTTCTCGCCTGGTTCGGGGAATCAGAGAACAGAAGGTTGGTAGAACCCTCTTGCTGCTTCTCAAAATCGCCTTCAATAAGGAATTCCTTCTCGCCTGGTTCCGGAGACTCGAGAAGAAGGACGACGTTAGGGTATCAACACCCTGATTAGAGAAAGCAATTCTCTAAAAGGTCTCTGAATTTGAGAACGCGCGGTGCCTTGTGAAGAAGCCTCTGCTTGTGGAGTCCTCCCGTATACGTCTCTCCTTGATTCCTCTCCTTGATTCCTCTCCTTCTGTCTGTGTTCGTCTCCTTGTACCCCTGGCGGGCTATTTATAGGGAGAGCAAGGGTATAATCGTCCCCTTGAAGATATGGAAACAGATTGAACCGAATCTGTTTAAATCTGGAAAGTAGCCTTGCTGCGAGGCTAGGGTAGCTTCTGCGGAGCTAGAATTTGGCAGGTCGGTTGATCTTTCTGATTTGTTTTGATCCTTTCCATATCGTTGGGAGATTCTCCTTGATCCTCTTACTCGTTTCAAGAGAGTCAAGAGATTGCGGCAATCACCTGCCATATTTGAATCCCGATTGGATTTGATTAGATTGAATCCGATCTCATCAGGAGATTTTGATTGGTCAAAGGTTGACCAATAGCGGCGATGCCCGCTTTGAACTCACAGCGGAGCTAGAGGCAACTCTTGGCGAGGTCCGAAAAGAGGCTTTTCGGCGAAGCTATCAGTTAGCTTCCTGGCGATGCTCTAGATGATGCTAGCCTCTCAAACGAGGCTATCTCCTTGGGCTAATGTAATGCTAAATGCTAGCATCTTAGACCTGCTGAGGTCTGTTTAGAAACAATCCGGGTTCACTGTTCTGCTTGCTGGATCAGTGGAGTCCGAGCTGCTTCCTTGTCCCTTGGAGGTGGGTGGAAACTGGTCTTCAGCTCGTCTGTCCCTTGTCTTTTGTAAATGTCAACAAGTTTAGACATCGTTCGGACCAATGAGAATCTTGTCTTTTTTAAGTGTCAACATTAGTGTATCCTTCGAATTGTGTCTCGGAATCGTCTCGGCGGGTGCCGAGACGGATACGACTCGACCACTCTTCGAACCATGTTCCGAAAGGAATCGAGGTCGAATACTTCCCACTCAAATATCCTTGCAATATCCGAATGTCAGACCCATTCAGTTGAAGTTGATCTACATTATTTCAAGTAATTAAAAATCAAAAATCATGAATTTTGAATACTTTTTGCCCATCCATCAAGTAAGACGCAAATGGACGACCGAAATAACATATTACTTAGATCTACGTCTTTAGACATACAAATTCTCGATCTGACCATTTCATCATGCTCTAAACACTTAAAAACACTCACACACTAATTTTTGTTAGACTTCAATATTCTACACTGTTAAACTAACCAACTCACTATTTTGGCCGTCAATTTTATGCCTACTTGATGGATAAGCAAAAAGTATTCAAAATAGATCATTTTTAATTTTTAGTAACTTGAAATAATGTAGATTAACTTCAACAGAATGGATCTTGCATTCGGATGTTTTATGTTTATATTTGAGTGGGAAGGATTTGGCCTCGAATCCTTCTAGGCTGAATCCTTCCGGAATGACACAAGAGTGTGTGTATTCATGCTAAAGTTCATTCATGAATCATAGTAGATGCCCCTCAAGATAATTATTCAACAAACTAGAAAATGAGCATACCCAATTCACACGTCCTTTCCTTTTTATCATCCATTATGACAATGAGTAGGTGACTTGCTTGAGTTACACAAACATTCAACAAATAGACACGTAAGAATACATTACAGAACCAGAAGTCAAAATATGGGAAATGGGCTTTTCTTTTTCCTAAAATGGGTACTCACCTAGATAAAATCAGAACACAATATGACCAAAAAAACATCATTTTCAAAGCAACTAGTGATAGATTCCATCATAATCATCAACAACAATGAAGTAACCAACGTGCACATTTTCACAATATCAACTTCTTTGGCATGAATTAAAATATTACTAATCAAACCCAGCTTCAACAAATTTGACAACAATGGAACACAAATTTGGATGCCACCAAGTAACGGATTTAGAGAAAAACATATATTCTTGAAGAAGAAGAAATTGCTAAAAATGGAAGAATGAAAGACGAGATTTTTCAAGGACCTGATCGAGTCGAAGTAGGCGAAACCCTAGCTCCGGCCCGCTTGCAGAGAGCTTACAATGATAGATACAGAGAGAGAGTTTCATTCACAAATAGTAATATGGTACTGGTGTAGCTTAAAGAGAAAAAGAGAAAGACAAGAAAACAGGGAAAGAAATATACGAGCGAGCTTAGACAATCGCAGCCGTCCGTTGTCTGTGGTGATGACGTGTCGTAGCTAGTTTAAGAGACGCATAGTAGTGTTTTAGTTCACGTGATCGCTGTCCAATCTGAATTTCCAGCAGCTCTTTTTCTTTTAGCTTATTATTACTAACCAATTCCCAAGTTCTAAAGATAATTATTATTACTTTCTCAATTCCTCACTTCCTCACTTCCACCCTTAACGGCCCTTTTACGTAGTCTAAAAGAAAAAACATATAAGATATTAATATTATTATTTATCTTCTAGGAACATCCTTTTTGGGCCGTATTTTCATGTTCAGGGTCTTCCTGTTTTCCCTCCCAAAAGAAAAACAGTGTTATTTCACGTTGAGCAACAATCAGTGATATGCAGGGAAAGACATAGAGGGTTTTTTTGGGGAAAAAAAATCCTGTTTTATTTTTAATTTCAAAAAAAAATCTTTTAAAATTAAATCATCAAAATCGATTTCTGATAGGTCACATCCGTTCTGAGTATTTTTACTTATTTTTTATCTGTATTGACAAATTCAAACGCAAAAATTAAAAGATTGTTTTAATTCATAAAAAATAATCTTTTAGATTCAAGTTTGACGGTGACAAGTCTAACTGAAAATAAAATATCTATCTTTTTCGCTTCCTTGCTCATCTTCCTCCGTCGTATTCTTCTTCCTCTCCACTAAAAAATTCCTCTTCGGCCCTTTGAAATCTTTAGACTGAATGCAGGCAATGATAATAAAATTCACAATGTCAGTCAACAGCCTCCCGCGATCATTCAATTAGCTAAATTTATCTCTCTATTTCCTAGTAGTCACCTGTATACATTATACAGCATGAGGATGCTCGTACAATCGCTTTGCTTTTGCTTGATTAGATCCAGCAAAAAACACACAGATCTAGAAACCATAAAAATTAAAATTAAAAAAAAGCAAATCCGTAAATGAAAATTACAAGAGCCCTCAATCAGATCCCCATGAAATGCCTAGTTTGATTAAAGATGGAAGGAGGAACAACGTGCCTGAGCCTGGCAGAGTCATTCGCTCACCAAAATCTCCATCCCTCTGTGATTGTGGAATGAAGAAATATTCGAGCTTTAAATAGATGATGTTGTTGTAGAGTTGGCGTTGGATTCATGAACCGAAACCAGGTCTCCCCCCAAACTGAATCTGGGAGAAATTTATTGACGAGCTTGAACGTAAATTTTAGCTATTTTTTATGTCAAGGTTCATCAAATTCAGACTTACAATTAACTAATTCGTTACCACGCGCGCCACGTTGGTTACGCGAAAGCTTCAGCTGGCGTGAACTGTATCAGAGGTCGATTTTAATAATCAAATTTTGAGGCTTTTTTTAAATTAAATATTAAAACAATTTTTTTTTTTTAAAAAAAAGCCCTTAAATTGATGATTTATTCACTTTGCTTAACAACCGAAACCAGGAAACATGGCCTTTGCTTAACAACCGAAGGTCAAAGTGCAAATATCAAAGAAATACAGTGGCATGTAGAAAAATTTTACAAGTGACAGGAGAAATATATAAAATATTATACAAACTGGTATAGTAAGTAGCAACACATTCAAAGGTCCAAACCATGAAACACGCTTTGCTGCATTCCTTCTCAAAGATGCAGATGGAGCTTAATGCAAAACGTTCAGGCAGCGAAATAACAAACAGAAACATGAACTGTAAAGCTTGCATGATCAGAATTTCCACCTGATTGCCTCCTTGCTAAACAAAATAACATGAAGAATTGACCTCAACTTGGAATGATACCTCAATTCTTGACAGCAAAAAAAACCTCAGAACTTTGACAATCTCAGATTCTCCACACTTTCTGCTCTACCTGCAAGGTGCATCATCTCTCAAGCTGTTGCTGCAGTACCAGAATTCTTTTCAAGAGCAACCTGCACTCGGATTCAAAATCATAGGAGAACCAATTATTGAGAATGAAAATAATATGTAAAAACTAATAAACCATCCAGTATTAAAGCAGATAGGCTTCCATGTCCCTGTCCTTGCACACACACACACAAAAAAAAAAATCAGTATATCACAGGATAAGGACAGTTGGAGCTAGTCAACTAATGGGTTTAAGCATCAACATTTCCTCTTTTGAGATGATAGCAGGATTCTTAGAGCAGGAAACAAACTTCCTGTAAACAAGATTTACTACAGCGATTTCGCACAGGACAAAGAGTGCAGCAGAAGAGGAACTTCGAAAGTTGGCAGAGTACCTGGTTGTCGTAGGGGCTGATTCATAGGTTTAAGGCTGCAACCATTGTACCTAGTAGAAATTTTCTTCCCTGCAGGGGGGAGACTATGACAGTAAACTTGCCCATTCACCACAATCCAATTTCTACTTTTCTTTTTTGTACAATTGGATTCTGCATTAATTTACGGTGTTCTCACAGCCAAGCACACCACAATTCAACATAAATGTTGCCTCTACTAGCACCTGCCATGGAAATTCATACAAAATATCAACTTGGAGGCATCTCATAGCTACTCCCGAAGTTCTGGGTGAAATAAACCTGAGAAGAAGATGCTTGAAGGCTCTGATTGATGACACAACTGAGGTGGAGGATCAGACTCTTCAGATATCCTGGAAACTGAGCAAGTTCATTGGGCATTGCGTGATCTCCAGAAAAAAGAGAGATCGACGTTGGAGTTTGGCACGAGACACCAAGAGATGCTGACTATTGTCCACTAAAGGACTGTTATGTATTGGAAAGCTGCTGCTGTTTGGAGAAAGAAGCAACTGTTTCTGGTAAACTTGATTCTGGGGGCCATGGCCAATCAGCATTGTTCTGGGCAATGACTGCAGGACCTGGGTAACTTGGAAGCTGGCTTAAAAGCCCTCCAGACCTTGTTTTAATCTTGACAGGAGATGGAAGGATGCCTGTTATCCGAACAGCTAACATCTTCCCATCAATCTTGTAACCATTCATGTGTGCCAAAGCCTTAGCAGCAATATGGCAAGTGAAATCAACAAAATCGTATCCTTTGCTTAAACCGGTGCTGCTGTCTCTGATCACTTGGCTCAATAGATTGGTCAAAAAGGGGAAATAGTTCCATCAGTTTATTGTCATCCACAGATGATGGAAGATGACACACAAATAGATTGGCATCAACAATTCTTTCTTCGGCTTGCTGACATGTGCAGCTGAATTGGCCTTCGGAGGTATGGTGGGTACAAGAAGGGGTGGGCCACTGAAGGGTGAAAGTCCGCCTCCCATTTCAGCAAAGAAGTTCACCTGGGGAACATTTGAGTTGGGCCCCGAGGCCGGAGCTGTCAAGGGCAATCAGAGGTAAGATGACTTGTATCACCACAAACGTTGCACGGATCAGGCTTCCTTGAATTACCTGTATCCGTAACTTTCAGTGTCCCCTTAAGCTCGGCAAGCTCTCTTAGCTGGGCAAGCTTGTGTGCATTGTGCCTATGTTCCACTGGAATCAGAAGCTTTGCCACCATAGCCAGAGCGCATCCAAAGAATACCTGTCATCTGCCTCTATCAGGACATGCAAGTCCTCATTATCAGAAGGATCAGGTTTATTTTGCTGCATCGAGCCTTTGCCACGTAGTTGAATTTTAGTTCCGGTCTCCTCCATTCTCTTCTGTGTAATCCATGTTTTAAATATCGGCTGAGTTATCGTCCGATATCTCCTTTTTTGCCTGCTGTCAATACAATATGGGAAATTGTTCGTCATATCGTTTGCAGCAAAAAACGACCGATATTTGAAATATCGACCTATAAATAGCCCGATATCGGCCGATAAAACGCCCGAGATATCGTCCGATATGAAATAACTTATTTATTGCACGACTGCGTGCAAATGTACATTATTTTTTATTGTCTTTGCATGCACATTACATCATTTTTATTAGATAGATGATATCTATGATACTAAATCAACTTTTAATTATCAATATTTCATTATATACAATATCCGATATGAACGCCCGATATGCGCGCGTTTCCCCGATATCTCCCCCCCCCCCCCCCCCCCCCATCCGATATCTGATATGAAAAAACCCATCCGATACAATCCCTATATCCGATATTTAGAACCTTGTGTGTATTCCCGCAAGGTCCCAGCATGAGGCCAACAAATTGTACCCAGCATATTCTTTTAATGGTATGTAAAGCTTCTTTTGAAACTTAGGACTCTTGTAGTCTGATAGTGGTTTAAACTTAGGATTCTTCCGAATCAGTTTTGAAATGATTGTTTGCCTCTGTATCGTGAGCTTAGAGGGAAGCCTGGCCTCCCTTGTTTTAATTTTAAGACCCAGGTTATTGTAAATAGATGGTGGAGATGGGGACCTTTCACTCTCTGGACGACCATCAACTACACCAGACTGCAGTTTTTTTGTTATATAAAGAAGCTGAGCAGTCAACTTTGGAACCTCTATATCAATTTCCACGCCAGGGCTCTTCAAAGGAGATGCCACGCTAAACAGAGAATCATCATTGGACCATCTCGACGACCGAGTCTTCCTCTCTTTTGACTGTCTTATCTGTCCAGTCGTCCTCGTTTTCATGGCCATACTGCCATTATCCCCTGCTATCTCATTAGCTTCATCATTTACATCCCATCTGCCCTGCAGTAGCCAGTTGTTCGGCAGCAATTATATTATTAGATGGTAAATCAGATGACATAGTCATCTTTCCTGAGTGAGACCGAGCAAAATTCTCATTCTTTCTATTGTAAGATTGGTTAACTGGAGATCCTCCCTGAGATTCCTCCTTAGGATCCTCACTTAGTTTTTCTTCATCTGGTTCTTCTTTGTCTGGTTCTTCTTCTGGTTATTCTTCAACTGGTTCTTCTTCCTCTGATTCTACTTTAAATGCTTCTTCTTTTTTTGGTTTTTTTTCACAAGGTTCTTCTTCTTCTGGTTCTTCTTCACAAGGGTTTTCCTCATCTGTTTCATCTTCACAAGGTTCTTCTTCTTCTGGTTCTTCACAAGGTTCTTCTACATCTGGTACTTCTTCACTAAGTTCTTTGTCTTGCTTCTCTTCATACTTTTCATCTTTTTCATACAGTTCCTCTTCACAAGATTCTTCATTTCTTTCCCAGTGCATGCTTCTTCCCCTGGACTTCCACATGAATCTGTTTCATCGGGCTCTTCCTCCCCGAAACATATTAAGCATGCTCCTGCTCCAACGAATCTTCAGTTGGCCCAGAGGCCTTTCATCTTAGTTTTAATGATGACTAACTTATGAAGGTTGGTTTACTAATGATCTTATGTTTAATAAGTTTCAAATATTGATCAAGATCTTAGTAGAGATTTGACTTCAACAAGAGATTCACAGTCAAAGTGTTGAAATAAACAAGCGTTGATTCAAGAGCTCACATCGTAACGATCGCATCAAGCTCACTTGGATCGAGTTTGGATCGAGTCGTCTTGAAGATAAAAATCGACAAGAAAACGTCAGTTTGTTTTGTTTTGTTTTGTTTTTTAGATCTTGTGTAAAGATAGACTAGTATTGATATGCTCAAGTACACACACAAAAGATAAATAGTTTTTTGTTTCAGTTTAACCGTTTCGGACTTTCAAGTTTACATATATGGTTTTCATAAATAGATAGAATCAAAACAAGTTTTACATGATTTAATGTGTATTGAATTTCATCTATATACATCTATGTTTCATATTGACTAAAAACTTATTTTATGATTCTTATTCATGTGTTTAGAGTTTTTTTTAACAAAACTTAGTTTTAAATTTAATACCAAAACATAGATATTTCATCATATATGTGTATTAGATTCTATCCATACACACTATACTTCAAAAATGTTTCTATATCATGTTTTTATATTTATATAAGTTCTAAAGAAATAGTTTTTCATTTTGAAGTCTTCTCAAAAACTCTTGAAGATAAAATTAAAACGAGTTTTGAAAATAGTTTTTAATTTCAAGCTTAATTTCTAATACCTCAAAAATAGTTCAAATTGTTTGTAATATGGGTTGATTTTTGATCAAACATATTATATTTCAAGTGCTTACATGAACTTATTTTTGTGAATTTTATGTGATTTTATGAGATTTTATAGGTATTTAAAAGACCAAGTTTTCAAACCTTAAAACCCAGCCTGAGATCACTAGCGGTCGACCGACCGGTCGACCGGACCAGATCTCAATCGATTGGGTGGTCGACCGATGTGCACAAACATGCACACTGCCTTGGCCAATGGGCCGATCGACCGTGCGATCGACCGATCCAGAGAGCAAGCTCTCTGGATCTGGCCCCGGTCGACCGCTCTCTGGATCTGGCCCCGGTCGACCGACCAGAGAGTTCACTCTCTGGTTCTAGCCTCGGTCGACCGAGCAAGCAAATTGCCTTGGGGCGATCGACCGGCCGGTCGATCGACAGCCCCAACAGTCAGAAAATCGTTGGTCGGTTGACCGACAGGTCATTTCTGACCTGTTCTGGACCCCAACGTCTATTTTCAGACCCTGTAAATATGGGTCCTTTGAGGTCAGTTTTCACTAAGATTTTTGGAGAGCAAAATTTCTTACTTCTCTAGTGTTTTCAGCAAGTTTAAAAAGAACTTTTTGTACCAAAATCTTTACATCTTATTTGTTTTTAAAGTTTTGAAAAAAAAATCAAAAGAAAACAAGTTTTTGGGAATCTAGATTATTCTTCATTTTCTATATCTATCTTAAAGTTTTTCCCAATAGTTTTCTTTGTGATTTTATTTTCCAAAAACTTTGTTTTTCTCACACTTGAGCAATCAATTCAAAATCTATCTTTAGGATCTTTGTTTGTGAGAAAAAGTGTTTTTTTCTCACAAATATAGATCCTAAAGATAGATTTTGAATTGATTGCTCAAGTGTGAGAAAAACAAAGTGTCATGTGCGACGTAAACCTACAGATGCGCCAGTCCGACGAGTAGAGTGTATCAATTTAGGGCAAGTTAAAGAAGTGCAAGGGAGACCGAAGAAAATATAGATGGAGGTAATATAACAAGATATAGAGGCTAAAGGTAGCTCGATAGGAATGAGTAGAGAAGCTGATCCATGTGCTCGATCCGGCATAATTCTCTTTTGGTTCATGTAGCCTACCCCAAATACTTGGGACAAATGGCTTAGTTGTTTGTGAGAAAAGGTGTTTGTGATCATTTATGATCACCAAGAGAGATTATTTGTGATCTTTGTGATCACCAAGTGTATTTTCACCTTTGCTTTGTACTTGGCTAAGTGCCCACCTCGTGTGTAGAGGTTTGTGTTTGAGAGAGGAGTTGTGCACTCCCGGTGTTGAGCTGTAATTCCTCAATGGAAGTCCATTTGTGGAAGATCATATGTAGACATAGTGGAAATCTTTCTGTGTGAAAGCGGGGACATAGAGTAGTGGCTCGAGCCTCGAAACATATCTTAGTGTTTGCATTTGATCCACTATCTCTCAACTCTATCTCTCTTATATCTTGCATTGCTTTACATTATTCATATTCATATGTTGATATTGTTTGTGCGTACCACAGTTGTGTTCAACCAAGAGAGCTTATTAAAGCAACTCAAATTTTAATCTAGAAGAATTTAGAGGAGTAGTTCCAGAGCCCTTCACGAAAAATTCGGGCTCACTCTTAGTTATACATAGTGTGTTTGTAATTAAGTATTTAATTCCACATCATTTGTCCTAGATTAGCTAGTACACCTATTCACCCTCCTCTAGGTGCACCTACAATTAGCATCAGAGCCTCTGCTCTTGATATTCAGTTTAACCACCTAGGAGTGAGATTTTTGGATAGCTAATCTAGTATTGCATTGCACACATATAGTTTTTACACTCATAGACTATCTTGCCCCTCTCATGTATGATGATTCCAACATTGACATGTGAAAATTTAAGATGAGTGCTTATCTAAAAGTCTTAGGATTACATGTCTATCTTGTCACTATCAAGATATCCTATATTGGTAATGACAAGTATTTAGGGGCTAATGCATAAGCCTTAGATGCATTGAAGCATACACTAAGCAAAGAACATTTATGTATTGTTTCTTATTGTGATTCCACTTTTACAGTATGAAACACATTGACCTATCTCGAGCTACAAACGACAAACTATGTGGAGATGGAAACTATGGTGGGTGAGTCCAACCAAGCTTGCTTCATGATCCAAGAGATTGACTTCCTTGAGGTAAAATCAGACACTCATCTAGATGGATAGTGCTAATTTTTCATGTGATGATAATTGGATGCATATGCTTTAAATGAAAAACTTTCATTATTTTGTGAAAACTTGCTAGAAAAATACAAACTTTTGAAAAAAATTTTAAATTAAAAGAAGAAAATAAAAATTTGTTTCCTAAACTTGATGTGATTTTGTAAGAGAAGGTTGAGGTTTCTAATGAAATGGACTCATTGAAATCCCAACTTGACCTTGCCTTGAAAAAAATGAATTCTTGAAAAATAAAAATGATTTTGATAATGTTTTGAAGAATAATGAAGTTTTGTCTTCAAAACTAGATTTTGTTGTAAAAGAAAATGATGTTTTGAAAAACAGAATTATTTTAATTTCAAAAGAATTGAATTTAGTTTCAAAGGAAATATTTCTTTGAAAAATGATTTTTCTTCTCATGTTTGTCATGTTTCTAGTGCTTCATCTCCTAGTGATAAATATGTTGCATACTCCACTTCTTCTTCAATCATTGGAAATGATATTTGCATTTTGAAAAAAGTGTAGATTGTTTGGGCTTCACTTTGAACCATTGTGTCATGGATCACAAAAGATTGGAATCTATATTTCGCAAGAAACATGTTCCACCTATGCATGCACAGCCTTCACGTCATACACATACTCATCATACTTACACACATGATTCTATGTATGCTAATGTGTACACTTGTACATATTGTGGACGCACTGGCCACCTTACAAAATTTTGTTACGATAGAATACATAATTCAAATTTTACAAATAAATTTGTTTAGGTTAGGAAAGGTGCTAACTCTCATGGACCAAAAAAATATGGGTACCAAAATTCACCCCTATTATACTTAATGTAGGTGTGGGCTCTCACACGACGTAAGAGCATTTGTGCCTTGATGGTGGATGCGATCTGAGCGTAAAGATCATATTTATGAATGCATCACTTTCAAGGAATATTTAAGTGAAAAGAACCACTATGATTTTAAAGACCTAGTGATGTGAAACAGGGAGGGGTCTACGGATTTTGAAAAAATTGAGAGATGAAAGAAAATAATAGATGACTCATAATTACCTAAGGGATAAGGGAGAAGACCTTCCACCTCCACGGATCTCATGCCGCTTCACGCCGCATACTCATCGATCTTGACCTCACGCCGCACGCTCGGCTTAACGGCTAAGGTTTCACACCCCGCCATGGGCAACACGTCCCTCAAGGGAAAAACTCTCAAATATATTTTTTTCTCAAATTCTAGTCTATTTTTATTGAAAGCAATGTAGCCTTTAAATAGGCTTTTACAGCTACAGATTTTTTTTCACATACTCGATTTGGGACTAAAAAACACAATACTAAAAACACACAAGACTATTAAATAAAATAAAAGAGAATACAGACTCAGACTCAAAAATAAAAAAAAAAGCTGACTCAATTTCCCCATCATTCTCGTCGGGTGAGAAGAACTCAACCCATTGAGTATACATAAGGCAGTAGTGGCTCAACACTGGATCTGGATCTGGATCTGAAACTTTTGTTGATCTTGCTGCAGATGTTGTTGCAGATGTGATTACTGGAGAGGTTGTTGACATCTTTGGTTGTTGAGGAGGTTGTTATGGAGGAGATTGTGAGATCTTTGGTTGTTGAGGAGGTTATTGTGGAGGAGATTGTTGATATATTTGGCTGTTAAGGAGGTTGTTGTGGCTCTTTCTTTTTTTAGCTTGTAAATAATTTTCATGGCTTGATTTGAATTGAGATCAAGAGATAAAAAGATAAGAGATAATTAGTTTTGTGAAACAGGTGAGGGTTTGTAAGCGGATAGGTTTTGGAAATTAGGATTTTGAAGTGGAGAAAAGATTTGAAATGAGATTTGAAAAAAAATGTAGAATTTGAAAAATAAGATAAGAGATAACGAGGAGATTCAAAGATTTTACAATATGTAATTTTTTTGAATTTGTGAAAAAGAATGAATAAGATTATTTGACAAAAGAGATGAAAGAAAGAAATAATTAATGATTTAAATAAAATTGTACCGACATCAGGAATCTTTTCACAAGAAACTTATATTACAATTTTAATTTCATCACTCATTATTTTTTCTTAATCATGCTCTGATACCAAATTGATGTGAAACAGGGGAGAGGGTTTACGGATTTTGAAAAAATTGAGAGATGAAAGAAAAAAGTAGATGACTCATGGTTACCTAAGGGATAAGTGAGAAGGCCTTCCACCTCCACGGACCTCATGCCGTTTCACGCCGCACACTCATTGATCTTAACCTCACGCCACTTCACGCCGCACGCTCGGCTTCACGGCTAGGGTTTCACATCCCGCCATGGGCAACACGCCCCTCAAGAAAAACTCCCAAAATATTTTTTTTCTCAAATTCTAGTGTATTTTTATTGAAAGCAATGTAGCCTTTACAGCTACAGACTTTTTTTCACATACTCGATGTGGGACTAAAAAACACAATACTAAAAACACACAAGACTGCTAAATAAAAGAGAATACAGACTCAGACTCAAAAATAAAAAAGTTGACTCAATTTCCCCATCACCTAGAGACTAGTTCATATGGTTTGGTAACTATCTCTAAACTCTTATTTTTTATGCATTAAGATTGATATTTTAGCATTATTGGTTTTCATGCTCATTATATTTAAATGCAATACCTATCAAACTTGTGATACATAGATAGTCTTTGAGATACACCCATATGGATTCATATTTTTTGTTCTCACTATAATTTAACTAATATGTATATCCTACTTCAAATAGCACGTGCATTTAGCCTAATGATCATATTTGTTTATATTTTTGTGTTTCAAGTTTTGATTACTTGTTTAGATGTAATTTTCATTAAAACTTATGTTTATACGTGTATAATTAGTGAGTTACACTTGATTATCATGTGTTTGTACTTCATTGCTCATTTGTACTCATTACATTACTTGTATAACCTTATTTTGATGATTTTTTGCATCTTAACTAGTTTTTTCTATTATTGTACATGCTTTCATAAATATGTGTTTAGCCTCATGTATATGTTAATTTTGTCTATTACAAATAGATATTTATATAGTCATGTATATCCTAGAGTCATTTGCTTTAATGCAAAATTATTTTATGGACTCGTTTATGTTTGAGATATGTATGCATACTTTTAGTTTTGATAAAACATACATATACCTTAAAGCTTGTTTAGTTTTTGGTTTTGATGATTTTTTGTAAAAGAACTTTCATATGAGATTCATTGCCTAACTCCATGATTTTATTCATTACATGATTCCTACACTCGATATATCTTGTTTACTCATGATTTTTGAATCATGAGCATATATATGCTTTATCGCTTTTTGAGTGTCAATTCTCGTGTAATTTTCATATTTCATGAATACATTTGTGTTTTGTTCCTTACTTGAAGGACTTCGTACTAGTTTTCAAAATTATCATAAAATTAGCTTCGTTATTCTTCAATTTGGTAGAGTTTTTCAAATATGTTAAAATTATTTATCTTATTTTTTGAAAATCTCTACCAATCGAAGGGCGGTTGGATAATCGACCATGCCTTGTATGCTCTTAAATTGAAAATCAATTTAAACATGTGCATGAAAGGGAGGTAATTATGAGATATAAATGATTTTAATGAAAATTTATTTTTTATACTCATGTTTTCTATATATGTATGGAGCATATCTAAATTGACATTATATTGCTTTAATACATACATAAAGATATTTTCTTGTTCTTTAAGCATACATGTCCTACATTTTTAACACAAATTATTTCTTGCTAAGTTTTATTTAGTCCTTAATGTCAATTATTTTTCAATTGGTATCTTATACAAGCTTATGCATTGTTTTTATTGATATTTCATAAAGGGGGAGAAAAATTCTTATTTTATCTTTCAATTGATTGTTTTTATTAGTATTAAAAAAATTTTTAGTAATTTTTTTGTTTTGTTTATTTGTCTTCACTCCTTTATTGATGAGTGAAAAAAAGGGGAAGAAGAATTTGGGATTATATATGCATGTTTGATTAATTGTTTATGCATATATATATATATATGTTTTTTATTTGGTATCTTGAGCTTACATTACATATCTTTAAATGTTTATTGATTATGCATGAGTTAAGAGAGAGCTTCTATGAAGTCTATCCTAAATGAATGCATATATAATCTTATAAGTTTTATCATCATCAAAAAGGAGATTGTTGGCCCAGAAGCCTTTCACCTTAGTTTTGATGATGACTAACTTATGAAGGTTAGTTTACTAATGATCTAGTGTTTAATAAGTTTCAGATATTGATCAAGATCTTAATAGAGATTTGACTTCAAAAGAGATTTATAGTCAAAGTATTGAAGCAAACAAGTATTAATTCAAGAGCTCATATCGTAACGGTCGCATCAAGCTCACTTGGATCGAGTTTGGATCGAGTCATCTTGAAGATGAAGATCGACAAGAAGATATCGGTTTGTTTAATTTAGTTTTAGATCTTGTGTAAAAATAGATTAGTGTTGATATGCTCAAGTACACACATACACAAAAGATAAATAGTTTTTGGTTTCAGTTTAACCGTTTTGGACTTTCAAGTTTACATATATGGTTTCCATGAATAGATAGAATCAAAACAAGTTTTATATGGTTTAATGTGTATTGGATTTCATCTATATACATATATGTTTCATATTGACTAAAAACTTATTTTGATGAATCTTATTCATGTGTTTAGAGTTTTATTTTTAACAAAACTTAGTTTTGAATTTAATGTCAAAAATATAGATATTTCATCTTATATGTGTATTGGATTCTATCCAGACACATTATACTTCAAAAGTTTTTCTATATCATGTTTTTGTATTTATACAAGTTTTTTAGAAATAGTTTTTCATTTTGAAGTCTTCTCAAAAACTCTTAAAGACAAAATTAAAACGAGTTTTGAAAATACAGTTTTTGGTTTCAAACTTAATTTCTAATGTCTCAAAAATAGTTCAAACTATTTGTAATATGGTTGATCTTTGATCAAACATATGTGTATTTCAAGCGCTTACTGAACTTATTTTTGTGAATTTTATGGGATTTTATAGGTATTTAAAAGACCAAATTTTCAAACCTTAAAATCCAGCATGACGGTCGACCGACCATTCGACTGGACCAGTTCTTGGTCAACCGAGCGGTCGACCGATGTGCACAGACGTGTACATTGCCTTGGTCAATTGGTCAGTCGACCGTGCGGTCAACCGATCCAGAGAGCCTGGCCCCGGTCGACCAACCAGAGTTCACTCTCTGGTTCTGGCCTCGGTCGACTGGGCGGTCGACCGACAGGCAAATTGCCTTGGGGCAGTCGACCGACAGCCCCAAAAGTCAGAAATCTGACCGTTAGCTGGTCGACCGGGCGGTCAACCGACAGGTCATTTCTGACCTGTTCTGTACCTCAACGGCTATATTTTCAGACCCTATAAATATGGGTCCTTTGAGGCCAATTTTCACCAAGATTTTTGGAGAGAAATTTTTTTTACTTCTTTAGTGTTTTCAGCAAGTTTTTAAAAGAAGTTTTTGTGCCAAAATCTCTACATCTTATTTGTTTTCAAAGTTTTGAAAAAATCAAAAGAAAACAAGTTTTTGAGAATCTCTTTGTTCTTCATTTTCTATATTTATCTTGAAGTTTTTCCCAAGAGTTTTCTTTGTGATTTTATTTTTTAAAACACTTTGTTTTTCTCACACTTGAGCAATCAATTCAAATTCTATCTTTAGGATCTTTGTTTGTGAAAAAAGTATTTGTGATCATCAAGAGAGATTATTTGTGATCTTTATGATCACCAAGTGTATTTTCACCTTTGCTTTGTGCTTGGCTAAGTTCCCACCTCGTGTGTAGAGGTTTGTATTTGAGAGATGAGTTGTGCACTCCCAGTGTTGAGTTGTAATTTCTCAGTGGAGGTCCCTTTGTGGAAGGTCCTGTGTGGACATAGTGAAAATCCTTCTGTGTGAAGGCGGGAACGTAAAGCAGTGGCTCGAACCTCATATCTTGGTGTTTGTTTTTGATCCACTATCTCTCAACTATATCTCTCTTATATCTTGCATTACTTTATATTGTTCATATTCATATGTTAGATATTTTTTGTGTGTGCCCACACTTGTGTTCAACCAAGAAAGCTTATTAAAGCACCTCAACTCTTAATCTAGAGGAATCTAGAGGAGTAGTTCCAGAGCCCTTCACGGGGAATTCGGACTCACTCTTGATTACACATAATGTGTTTGCAATTAAATTTTTAATTTCGCATCATTTGTCCTAGATTAACTAGTACACCTATTCAACCCCCCCCCCCCTAGGTGCACCTACATCTTCTTCATTTGGATCCACCCACATGAAGCTACTTATCTAGTTCCTGCTTACACATATTTTCTTCATCTGGCCAGAAAAATCTTCATCAGGCTCTTCACATGAATCTACTTCCTGTGGTTCATCCTCACCTGGATCTTCTTCAACTGATTATTCTTCACTTGGTTCTTCTTCCTCATTAGCTTCCTCACTTTCAATGTCTGTATTCTCGTTATCACTACCACTATTACCAGAATCAGCAGAAACTGTCTGCTTCCCCATATGAGTTCAGTCCTAATCAAAATGAAGCAGTAAAATATATCAGCAATCATCATAAAACAATCTTTACCAAGAATAAGGTACCAAACGAAAAAGGCATCCCAAAGAAAAATAAAATAAAATAAAATGCTGCAAACTGCACTATTAACTATGTATTACCTTTAACAAGTTAATAAATATGCATTACTTTTTTATTATATGAAAAGAAGACCCTTGCTTTTACTATTTTTATGTTGTTAATCAGATATGATGGCAATATAATTTAGGTAAGTGAAACTGAAAATATATATATATATATATATATATATATATATATATATATATATATATATATATATATATATATATATATATATATATATATATATATATATATATTATATATATATATATATATATATATATATATCATTATAATAGTAAGCAATGTTGGAGAAACATTTTCGGAATCACCATTGGTTATCATTCTATAGTCACCAAAAATAAGGAGTCTCTCACTCTCAGTCTTGTAGGCAGAACGCTACTGCAGGGAGCATAATCAAGTACAGTGTGCCCCAAATAAAATAACCATTTTAATTTACAGTGTTCATTTGAAATAGACTTCATCAGAGTGGTAAAGCTAGCAGCAGCTGACATTCAATGCCAAGGAGGTTCAAATGGTTAGTTGAGTTGGAAAGCTGTCTATCTAGTGCCTGATTCTTCTGACAGTGAATCTTCACCTTTCCTCCTCTCTTGAAGAGTACTCATCCTCCAGTAAAGGTGAGTGGTTCTTTAAGCTGAATCTGGGATTTAACTCCAATTCATTTGATAGCTAGTACTCATCCTCCAGTAAAAGGTGAGTGGTTAAGCTGAAACTGGGATTCAACTCCAATTCATTTGATAGCTTAGTACTCATCCTCCAGTAAAAGGTGAGTGATTCTTTAAGCTGAATCTGGGATTTAACTCCAATTCATTTGATAGCTCAACTCTATAGGCAATTTGATTCTGATCTCCCAAAAATGCAACATAGGACACCTCTGCCTTTTGAGCATGCAATAGGTGGCAGTGGGATTTCTCCTTCTGTAGGTACACAATATAAATCTTCTCCCATGTCCAAATGTTGACAGCGTATACCAACGGCCTCCTCACACTTGATTTAGGTGATTTGTAGGCTCTTACTTGTTCACGAACTTCTTTGCAAACTTTTCAGCCTCCATGTTATGCTTCCAGAATGAGGAACCAGAACAAGGTCCGGTTGTGGCTTGGACTCATTTTTATGAAGTCAAATCGTGGCTGGATAGGGTCTTCAAGCAGTTGCCTAGAACTAGAATTGTGATGTGCAAGACTACTAACATGGTCAATCACATGCAAGCATAGAAGAAAATAGCCAAGCTATTGATGTACCACCTAGCCATGGCGAGGATAGGTTAATTCCTTACCCGGTCAATCCATAGGGGGACCTGGGTCTAGGCCCTACCCCACAGCACTCTTTGGTCATCCAGTTTCTTTGGGTGGGATTATATCATAACTCTGACTTGCAAGACAAGGTAAAACTGTATACCTATGTATGCCTTTACCATTAGACTAACTTTCAACCATTCGGATATTACACTTGATATATCAATAAATACCTTAAACTTTGGTCAACCCATTTAGAAATCCATTCGAACACTTAATAACGCCAGTCTCAGCTGGATTGGCCCAAAGAGTGGAATGGCGGCTTAATGTTGATCAAGCCTGGGGCTAGAACCAGGCCAAAATGTTGGGTCCTAAAATTTTAATTTAGGGCTGGGTTCATAATCATAATAAGGCCTGAATGTACCAGGCCTACCAGGATAGTCAATAGTTGACAAAGGGCACATTTTTCTTCCTTGCCTTTGCTTGTTAACAGATGATGCACTACTTTAACAAATCAGTCAACATCCTGACGCATTTTTGGCCATACAGGAAAGAAAAAAAGAAGGGGGGAAAAAAAAAAAGAACCGCCCTTTTATAATGAGTATAGTTTCTTTTTCATTCATCAAATGTCCTCTTAAGACATTCCATGAAATTTGCCAGATGGGCGCTAAGGAGCAAGGAATCATTTGGAGTGTACAGTTGATACTGCATCAGTATCTATCAAATCTCATCATTCTTTTTTTTTTTTCTTTTTGGAAAATTAAATTTCATCATTCTTATCTCTATGAGATTCATATTTCCCCAAAAATGCTTATCACTTATAACGGTCAAGCAATAAGTCAAATATAAAAAAAATTGAAGGACACATCTCAAGAAGATAAAGTTTTCAACTAAGCATGTCTACCGCTTTACTCGAGATTCTAGATTTATTATATATAGAAAATCAACCCTCTTAGAGATAAGACACCAATTTAGCACGACTAGAATTTGGTTTCTATTCAACAATTAAATATCGAAGAGCATCACAGTCAAGATGAGCCACTCTCTGAACCAACAAATCACGTCAACCACAGAAAGTGGCAAGCAATTTGCATAAACTTCTGAACCATAAGTTGAGTATCATCTTTTTTGCATCACTGAGCATTTCACTAAAAAAATGATTTTGCATCCTCCAGGTTAAGACAGATCTAATAACCACATGAAACATGTTCTCCCTCAAAGATCCATCAGAATTATAAAGAAAGCATAGAAGCTCACGATAATTTCCCCTAAATCAAATTAACATTTCCTTTTGCTTCACTTGTCCAATTAAATTTCTACTTTCATGCAACTGGTGGTAGGAGAAAAAAGGCACTAAATTATTGATATAGCAGTAATATTATGTAACTTAGACCATGAAAGGTTCTGAACTACATAATTTACTTCAATGTTGGTAGTCTGGCAATTGTTTTAATTTTCTTATCATCCACTTTAAACCCTTGAGATGGAAATGACATTATCCAAAAAATAATATATTATTAATCGTAACACTTGTTTCTCATGATTAACATATAACTCTTATTTCACAAAGTTCACACTGATCCAAATGTGTACTGAAATCAGAACATCACCAACTAAGCAATAACAAGACTACCTTGAAATTGGCTCCGTTGCTCACGCTTCGTGCCTCTGAAAGTCCGAATAACACCCGAGTGAGGACAGGTCACCCATCCTATTAATACCCCCAACTGGAGCACACTCACCCACGGAGTATTTTCACGGTTCCTCCCAAAGACATGCTAGCTTCAATCAATTCGACTTGAATATGTTGGAACTATTACATACAAGCAACATTTGTACCACTCATCCAATGTGGGACTTATTCACTTTCTGGTGGTTTACCACAAATACATAAAAAAAAAGCTATGCATAAAGAAGATTCCTAACTTTCAAAGCAATGGTCCATTCATCACAGTAGTGAATAAATACTTTGTGGTATCAATTTTTCACCTTTACCACCGTCTATATTTAACATATATCAAGTCCAGGAATTGGAAAATAATAGCTTGCCACTAGTAGGTTATAAGGTACATATCCTTACACAATCCCCATGTTCCATCTTGCTTGGAAGTAAGTAGAGCAAGCATGGACATAGGCCTAGGCTTTCTTTATACATAGTAAAACAATTCCTCTACTCATCTTTAAAGTTTGAGAGGCTCCATGGACCTAATTCAGCAATGAGGAAGGTTAGACAAATTGGCATCCCGGAAGAAACTTGATTTTGTCTTGGATGTCAGGCATGGATTGAAGCTCACTTTAAAGGTCGTTGGGAGTAATATCAAAAATTTCCTCAAAGAATTCAGTCATGCACTCCAGGACTCATTCCACACTTGCCCAATTTGGGGTTAGAGGTGATTGGTGGATAAATAAACTGATATTCCCCTGTGATTTTTATTTCAATGATGAAAGGCAACCTTTCATTCCATTGTTGTTTGAGAGGTTTCTTTTAAAGGAATAAACATCTCACTAAGGATGAGAGAGTAGATATCCTTTCCACCTGTCAAAAGTTCTCATCAATCTGAAATGGTCTACCTAATAGTATACGACATGCACCCATGGGAAAAACATGACACCAATTTAATCACAATGTTGCAGTAAAATTTACAGAAACGTCTCTATTTAATAGTCAATCACCAATTATCTTAACAATGATATTTTATATGGTGTTGAGTGGTTCTCACATTTCATTTCCATATTCGACAATCTCCCACAAAACCATATTGCACAACTTCTGGAACCAATCAATACAAGAGTACTTTAACCATATATCATAATAAAATTGTGAAAGATGTTGCTATCCAACTAGGCACCATTTTGGTGTCATCACAATAAATTCTCTTTGGATAGAAATCCTTGCAGCTCCAACAGTTTTGCTATACAACTAATAAATCTATTTTCTCTGCTGTGCTGCTTGGTTTTCTATTATTATTTAGTCATGACATGTTAGAGATTAATTAAAATGAATCACCTTGAAGTATTGACAAACCAGGCCCATCCATGTTGCGTCATCCATGTTGCCTGATATTCTGAACTCTGTCCACAATCAAATCTCACTCTCCTATCACCCTTTATGGCAGATAAATAATATGGGTAGATCTAAAAATTGGAACAATGAAAAAAATGTTATCGTCACAGTAAAGGATGTTACAAGGGACTCTGAAAGATTGGTTTGGATTGAAAAGCTTTAGGGAGTAACAAGTCAAAGTTGGGAAAAACCAGACTATAACTTGGGGAGTTTCACACTCTCAAATTACTTGGCAAAATGCCAACACAAGAACATAACTCTACCTCACAGTTCCTTGTAAAAGTTATCCATCATTATTTATAGCTCTCATTTGAGCTTGGTGACTTTATGACTGCTGCTTCGCCCCAAGATGACCAATTTATTGAGTGGTGAGAGAGTTTGGCATTCTTTGCTATGTGTACAATTCCGATGAGATTTAAAACTAGTTTGAGTTGAAAAGGCAAAGGATACACATAATATCCCTTTATTTTGACTCTTAGGCTGCATTTGGCAAAAAGAGTTGGGGAATTAGAGTTATGAGTTTTTGGGGATGAATAGTAGTAAGAGTTAGGAATTAACTTTTGATTGGTTGTTTGGATGGGGATAGAATTAGCAAGACTTAATATTTGAAATAGAAAGAAAGAAAGAATCTAATTCCAAGGTTTTGATGGAATTAGTAATTCTTGAGTTAGGAGGTTTTGAGTGGTTTGGTTGAGTGGTTTTGGGAAATTTTTATATGGTTTTGCAAGTCAAGAATTACTTGCCAATTTTTTATCGTTTGCAAGAGTTATAGCAAGAATTAGCTCATTTCTTGAGCTAACTCTTGTTGCTAAATATAGCCTTAGTGTCTTCATTAGGATAGGTTAATTCCTTAGCCTCATAAGCTTAACTATTTGTCCTGTCCTAGACAAACTCAATATTGACAAGGCACTTACTTGGGAGTGTGCAAACACTGAACAAAAATGAAACAAATTGCAAATCAAAATTCTAGTAACGTAATTCATCACCAAGGCTCTAGACTTTTAGGTTGTAACCCATTTCCTGGAAATTTGATGTCAGCTTTCTGTCAATCTCAAAAAGTTCTGAAATAAATGAACCTTAAATAACCAAAAATCCTAATGAATGGATTCTATATAACTGACGATCATGTAGGTCCATGAGGAGAATGTTAAATAAAGATTAATTTTCTATGCTCCTTTGTTACTCACCTTTGACTCTGCCAAAAAAAAAAAACTCTATTCTAGTAGAAGAAAGAACATTCTAATCCAACATAGTGCCTATAGTTCCAAACAAAATCTTAATTCAACAAAGCAATGGATCATTTACTATGTGGATTCATGATCTACGAGCAGCAAATTAATTCACTAAGTACACTTCCTATAATCCAGGCAGTCATGGTCTACATGCACAACCTAACTTCAGCAGCAAAGACTCGGGTAGCAGAAGTCAGTGAAACACCAGAAAGTTCTTCTCAACTGCTAGATTCCTTCCTTCTATGCCCTGCTGGTTAGACATCAAATTTTGTCTCATAAAAGTTCTTCTAATACACCTCACTATAATTTTTATGAACCCACAGGCCAAATTTACACGGCAGTCGGATAACTCAGCACATCAAATCCAAAGAAGAATGACGAACGTCTATAAGTCACAATGTTACCACCAATGGGGTCTTAGATTTAATCGTATTTGAACATGTAACCATCTTTTTCCTTCCATGTGAAACTAAATTGTCATATTCCTCTTCAACTGTTCAAGTGGACTCGCAACTTAATCCCAACACGCAATGAGACTTTTTTTACTTGAAAAGTGATAATGAAAAGGAAATCTACTCCAAATTTTTACCAGCAGGATCTAAAATCCCCTTTTTAAAGCTAATGCAGAATCAATTCAGTAGTTGTAATTCAATAATTAAAACATTATGCCTTAGGGCAAAAGAAACTTTGAAATAAATCAAGAGAACATAATCTCCAGAATCCTAACCAAAGATTAAGATAAAAGAAATACGGAAACATTCAATACTGAAATCAATCTCCAATCTTAACAAAAAAAAATACGGAAACATTCAATTCTATAATTTCAACAGATTCAACAGCGGCAAAGGTATCAACTTTGAGAATAATTCAGGAAAGGATTCAACGAAAAAAAGATGCAAATAATTACAGAAAGGGATAGAAATCTAAAATTTCTAATTTAATCGTACCTGATCGCGCCGGGAAGAGATCGAAATTCTCAATCTCGCAGCCTCCCTTGAGGAAGAGAGAGAGTCGGGAAAAAACGATGAGAGATCAGAAATCTGAAGCCAAGGAAAGATCAAGTTCCTCTCGAGTCAACCGTAGCCGTCCTTTTCATATGCACAATGAGTGCGGACATAGTCACATAGGCGCCGACGAAATTGAGTAAGGCGTCCGCCATAAAGCGTGTTTGGATGTAAGGAATCGGAGTGAAGTGAGGAAGTGGGGAAGTATAATTGCTCATTTCCCTATCTATCCAAACACCGAAAAAGGAAAATAAGAAAACCCCCTTTTCCCTTTTTCATCTCTCTTTTACACAACCATTTTCTCACTTCCAGAGTGCTACAGTTAATTTTGTGGTCATGTAAATCTCATTTATAATAAGTTATAGCATAAAACAGTTAATTTTTTGGTCATGTAAATCTCACTTGCATTCTAATTACAATCTATTTTTTATTTTTCTTAATTAATTTTTATTTTAATATTATTTTGCGGTCAACTTTGTGGTCAACTTTTCCATTTCCACTTTTCATTACCATCCAAACACCGGAAACGACAAAACATTTTCCAAACCACACTTCCCAACAACCATCCAAACACCAGAAAATTTACTACTCATTTCCCTTTTTCCTAAAGGAAATAAATCTTACTTCCTACTTCCTCACTTCACACCAATTCCTTAATCCAAACAGACCCAAAATCACAGACCGGATATTGCCACCCTAAAAGCGGAAAGGTCCTAAAAAAAATTTATAAGTGTGTCATTATTTTTTTTTTCCCGTTACATCCACCCACACTGAAAAGTTTCAAACACTGATTTCCTCTTTCCCCTTCCTCTTTCCTCCATCTCCTTCCTCCTTCTCCGGCGATTCCCGCTCCCCCTCGTCCTCCCCCTCCGCCTCCCCAGCCTCCCCCTCCTCCTCCTCCGCGCTCCCCCCTCCGCCTCGTCGGCCCCCACTCTCCCCCTCCTCCCCTCCTCCCCCTCCTCTCGCCCACCCCTAAATCTGTTCGGGCGGACGGCCGAACAGACCTGAGGGCCGGGGGGGGGGGGGGGGTTAGGGGGGTTAGGAGGGGGAAGAGTGGGGGAGGGGAGGAGAGGGGAGGTCGGGGAGAGTCGGGGAGGTGGAGTTCGCCAGTGAGGGGCAGTCGGGAGAGTTCGTCGGTGAGGGGGCGGCCGGAGGAGTTCGCCATTTTTTATTTTTTGAGAGGAGCTTCTATCAAATTTGGGGGTGCCCTGCCTTCCTCATTTCTTGGGTGTGACAATATCCATTCCCATAAAATCATTGTTCATTTATTTTTTGCGTGGACCCATTTGTCTTCGTTGCAAAGTCTAAAATACCCCTACTTCTTACTCATCTTTCATCATCCTCTTCTCCACCACAGGCGGTCCCCCTCTCTCCTGCCGCCCTACCCCTCCTCCCCGACCTCCTAGGGGTGGCCATCGGGGCGGGTCAACCCGCGTCGACCCGCTCCGCCCCGTACTGTGCGACTCGTCGGAGTCGCACAGTACGGGTCGCGGGTCAACCCGTACCCGCCCCTAAAAGGGCGGGTCCAAACGGGTTGACCCGTCCCGTCGTCACGGGACGAATTCGATTCGTCCCGTGACGAATCACGGGACGAATCGGGTCGGGGAAAATTTCCCCGACCCCCCCTTCTTAATTTTTTTTTTTAAGTCCAATAATTTTAAAAGAACATTAGAGGGAAAATTATTCTGCGCCCCCTATATTAAAAAAAATTTTTCTTTTAAACCCTCAACGGCTCAAAAATGAGCCGTTGGCCCATTTAAAAAAAAAAAAATTTTTACCCTAACCTCTAATCCTCTATAAATACCCTCTACCCTCGTTCATTTTCATCTCACATTCTCACTTCATCTCAACTCTATCTCTTCTATTTTTATCTTCTAATTCACTCTTATTCTCTTACAATTACAAATCTCTACCAACTTTCAATCTAGTCTAATGGAGCCCAACTGGAGTACTGGCGGTTCCTCATCCGAAGCCGGTGGTAGCTCTTCATCAATACACACTCCGTCAGCTGCCGCACCTTACACTGATGTTGGCGGTAGCTCATCGTCAGCATATACCGCTTACCCACCATACAGCTATGCTCCACCAATATCCGCATTTGCTCCCTATCACAGTTCGTCAAGCTATGCATTTGACTACAGTGGTTTTGCACCATATACACATGCTGCATATGCCAGTGATAGTGGTACAGGTCGGCATTCTATTTCCTTCCCTCCTCAATATGCCTCATATTCTCAACTTTTAATGTCAACATCACCAATGCACGCACAATCTCTGGCTCCTTTTTTTACTAAAACACAAGAACAACACGATACACAACCAACACAGCATGACACTATAGTTCCAGAAACACAACCTGAACCAACTAGCACAAGCACAAGCACAACCACTAAAGTAAGAGCCAAAACTTCTGCAGTGTGGAACCATTTTGTAGAAAAAATTGTTGAAGGTAGAAGAAAGGCAGAATGTAAGTACTGTCATCAACTATTTGATCATAAAGAAGGATACGGTACAGGTGTTCTTAATAAACAATATGAAAAAAAGCATGCTAAAAGTCACGGTTTACCACCACAACAAGCACAAATATTAGCTGATTCAGGCACACTCTCCACTTGGAGATATAAGCCTGAAGTAAATAAACATAAGTTAGCTGAATTTATTGTTCGAGCAGAACTTCCATTTTCTTTTACTGAATCAGATGCATTAGTTGATTATCTTAAATCTGTTTTTTTCTCCTGATTATAAGAGAATTAGCAGACAAACTATAACTAGAGAAATTGAAGATTTATTTGTAAATAGAAAAAATATTTTGAAGGCTCTTTTTACTAGTGATGCTAGAAAAATTTCATTAACTTCCGATATATGGGAAGCTCTTAATCTTATTCATTATTTATGTGTTACTGCTCACTTTATTGATGATAATTGGATTTTACAAAACGTATTTTATCATTTTCTAAATTTTCTGAGAAACATTCTGCTACAAATGTAGCAAATTCAATTTTTCTTACTTGTAGAAATTATGGTATAGAAAATAAAATATTTTCTATTTCTTTTGATAATGCAAGTGAAAATACTGCTTCAATAAGACAATTGAAAACGGTATTAGATCCAATTTTAAATGGTAAACTTTTCATGTTAGATGTGTTTGCCATATATTGAATTTATGTGTACAAGATGGTCTAAAACTCTTAGACAAATATATTTATAAAGTTAAAGAAATTATTTTACATATAAAACACAGTGGACCTAGGAGACAATCTTTTAAAGGTTATTGCCGACAATGTGAACTAAAGGAAAAACTGCTCCAAGCAGATGTGAAAACTCGTTGGAATTCAAGCTACTATATGATTAAAGATTGCCTTCCTTTTAAACAAGCAATTCAATTTTTTACAATAAATGAATGTTCATCTCTTTATATTAGTGATGAAGAGTGAAAATTATATGAAAATTTTTGTAGTTTTCTAGAAAAATTTGACACTGCCACAAAAGCACTTTCTGGTACACATTATCCCACATGTAACTTAGTTTTTTATAATCTTAATGAAATTGCTCAAGTATTTGCTGCATATAGGCCTGTCAACGGGTCGGGTCTGGACCCGGACCCGACCCGTTTAGACGGGTATGGGAAACTCAGTTCTGGACCCGAACCCGAATACCCGTTTGCCCGTTTACCCGATTAGTAAATGGGTCGGATATGATTTTACATGGACCATACCCGTTTGCCCGTTTACCCGATTGGTAAATGGGAACACTATATAGATAGGAACACCATATATAGCTCATGTCAGCTAATTAATGTTTGCCAACTGGATTAGTAATGAGGAAGAATAACTAGGGTATGCATTGTCTTCTCCAAATGCCACTTGTCAAACATTTTTGTGTGATAGCCATGACTTCTCATAACTTACAGATAGGAAACACCATAACCCACGGGTCCGGGTAAACGGGTCCAGACCCGCGAACCCACGGGTCCGGGTATGGGAACCTAGGTGCTATACCCGCGGGTAAACGGGTCGGGTATGGTACATCCTATAGTAATCGGGTCCGGGTCTGGTACCACCCGGACCCGACCCGAACCCGACCCGTTGACAGGTCTAGCTGCATATAGAGATGATGATAGTCTTGAAGAGGCTATACATGATATGGAAGAAAAATTTCGAAAATATTTTGAAATATGCCTTTTTTATTTTACTTAGCTGCAATTATGGATCCTAGAATTAAAATAGATAATTTAAAACTTTTATTATCTAATTTTATTTATGTTTAAATTATGAACAAGATGTAGATAAATTACTTTTAGAAATTAGATCTCTTTTAGAAGAAATGTACTCATTGTACAGAGATGAGTTATTTCCACCTTCTTCTTCTGAATTTAGGGCACCTACACCATCACAAACTTCTTCTAATAGTCTAGGTAAAAGATTATCTAATTTTAAAGTATACTTTCCTCTAATACTAGAAAGAAACACTCTTCAGGAGCAGGTTCATTTGATGAACTTAATTTATATTTGAACACAATGCCTGCTGAAATAAATGAAAATGATGATGAACCATGGGAAACATTTGATGTTTTGTCATGGTGGAAAGAACAGAGAAAACAATTTCCTGTTCTTTCTACCATGGCCCGAGATATACTAACACCTCCGGCCTCTACAGTAGCGTCTGAGAGCGCGTTTTCTGCAGGTGGTAGAGTTTTGACACCCTGGAGGAGCAGGCTGACGCCGAAACACTTGGAGATGACGGTTTGCTTAAAGGACTGGTTCGATGCAGAGAGACGCACACAAGGAAAAGCTATTCTGGATGAAGAATTTGAACAGGACGAGGATGACGAATAGAGAACCACCAGAGTTTTTTATATACATTGTATGAGATGAGCACCAGAGTTTTGTTATGTATACGAGATGAGTTTTATGTACATTGTATATGTGATGAGCAATGTATATGATTTTTTCATATTAATAAATAATTTGCCTTACAAAAAACTTGTAATTAGTGAAAATCAATTCTATTTTTTTATATAATTTTAGAAAATTTTTAAAATTTTTTCCTCTTTTTTTCCTATTTTTTCCTATTTTCTTTTTAACTTTAAATTTTAAAATTTATGAATTATCGAATTAAAAAAAATTAAAAATAGGCGAGACGGGTCCAACCCGTCTCGCCGAATCCGGTAACGAATCGGGTCAGGAGACCGATTCGTTACCCAGGTTTTCAACCCGTCCCGTCTAAACCCGTGACGAGACGGGTCCAACCCGTCTCGTCATGGATTCGTTTGCCAGACGGGACGAATCAACCCGATTCGTCCCGTTGACCACCCCTACGACCTCCCCACTTCCCCTCCCCCTCGCCACCTTATTCGGCCTTCACTGGCCGAACAGTTGTAGCTCTGTTCGGCCTTCACCTGCCGAACAGAGCTACAACTGTTCGGCCAGCGAACCCCGAACAGGGCAATGAGAGGTGGGAAAGATCGACGGCGATCGGAGGAGGTTAGGGGCAGGGAAGGAGGGGGAGGGCGGGGGAGAGGCCCTTCCCCATTCCCCTTCCCCCTCCTTCCTGCTCCTCGCCGCTAGAGGAGGAAGGAGGTGGAGGGAGGGGCTGAGTACGGCAGGGAGGCGGCCCTCCGTCTTCCTCCTCGTCGACCAAATCTCCCCCAATCGCCGCCAAATTTGGGCGGCGAAGAGGAAGGAGGGGAGGGGGTTGAGTGCCGCGGGGAGGGGAAGACGCCCTCTACTCCCTCCCCCTCCTCTTCCTCGCTCGCCAGATTTGAGCAGCGAGGAGTAGGAGGAAGGAAGTGGAGGGAGAGGGAGGGGAAGAGAGCAGGAGGGGGATGATGAGAGGAAGGGGGCGACGAGCGGAGATAGGCGTGGACTGTTGGAAGAGAGAGGGGAGCAGAATGAGAGGGAAGTAGAAAAAAGTATAATTTGAGCATTTTTGAAATTTGGACGGGTGCCTTGATCAGATGGGTGGGTGCCTTGATCACATTCTTGGGTGCCTATATCTGCACTCATGCACGATGATGTCCATAATACATCCTCTCTCTCATGTATATCTTATAGCAATCGACCCAAAACAAATAGTAAATTGCAAATAAATACTAAATAGTTGGGGTTTTCTGATATATAGCTCTCAAATTTTGCAAATTTAGAAAAATACCTCTTAAATTATCATTTTTTTCTAATTTACCTTCCAAATTATTACTAATCTTACAAATTTGCGCATTAATATTAAATAACTTTACTGTACTAGGATTTTCCCTATAACACTTTTTAGCTTAAAGATTCACCCTTTTCTTTTTTTTTTTTGATTTTATTTATTTTTCAGCGAAATTTACGTATAGAGAAAGATGTCAAAAACAACAAAGGCATCGAGGAAGAAGTCCACGTTATGAGGAAAAAACCTTTCTTCAAGGGTAAAAGAATTGTTGGACATGTTTTGAATTTGGAAGGAAAACTTGAGTTTCCCTCTTATTTGCCTTTGAGTTTAGTCCAACATTGGATGGGAGATCGGAGGTTGGGTAGTATATATATCTACTCCTCTCATGCCTATTGTTATGAGTGTTGGGCCATAGGCCACATCCTCACACGCGTGCGCACACGCTGAACGGAAACGGGCCGGGTTCGGGTGGCGCGCGCCCACGACCTGTGGACACGAATGCAGTTCGATTCAGGGGCTTGTTGGACCTGCTACATTTTTTTGGTTTTTTATTTTTTATTTTTTATTTTTATTTAAAATTCTGTTGAGATTTTTCGGGTAGAGTTGGACCCGTTCAAGAGAATCGGATCTGCACGTTGCAGCCACTCGCGCATGATCACAGATTCTCCCGGGCTATTACAAACTGAAAGATCTTCAGAAGGTTATAAATACCCTATCTCTGCACGTATTTTTTACCAAAAAAAAAAACAGATATCGATCTGCCCTCTTTCTTCCAAAAATTTCTTACATATATTCTGCTGGAAAATAATTGTGTTCTTGCGATCGGGTTTTGGTGCTTTCTCAATGTTGTTTTTTCACTACGGGTAATGAATCTCCATCTGAGCAGAGGTCGGACTCATTGTCCTGAGTTGGGTGCTGGTGTATTACCGAGGGAGTTTATACTGCTAGGAGAAGAGGTCACTTTCAAGGTCCGAATGAGAGACCGACCATCTTTCTTCTAGGGCAGTGCGTCTGCACGACTACGTCAACCCAGGCCAGCCTTTTATTTCTTTTAATTCTGTATTTTAGTTGCATGCTTAGGACAAGTAGTTTAGTTTTAAAAATCTATATTTGTTGCATGTTTTAATCCAGTTAATATTCTACAATCTAGAAGAAAGATTTTGATAATTCATACAATTAAATTTAGAGAATTATTTCATGCAATATAATTACTTGTCTGTTTCATGCAATTGATAATTTTCATGCAAGTAAAAAATTGTCCCTACAAGTAAATAAAATTATTTTTAAAAAAATCTTAAAAGGAAAAATTTTGATTTCTTACAATTTATCCTTTACAAATTCTTACCAAAGTAGTTAAAGGATCGTGCTTCAAATTTTCTTTTATCCTTAAAATTTTCATAAAACTATTTCATTATAAAATTATTGCAATAGATCTTACCAAACTGTTGTAAAATCTTATCTTGTTGTAAGATCTCTTAAATTCTGATTTAATTCTAATCTTTTCAATTCCTTGCAAAGCAAATCTATTTGTATTAATCATTACAAGGCCAAAATCTTTTTATTACAAAATTTTATTCATTTGTTTTCATTACAAAATCTTATTAATTTTTGTTTACAAATATATATAAATCTTAACCTATTTAAAATTATATACAAGATAATTTAAATTATTTAAATCTTATCTTATTTTAAAAAAATATATATTATAAACTCTTATTGCAAGATTTTACATGCATGCATCAATTAATTAACTTCTTCTTGCAATAAAATTTGTCTAATTAAAATTGTTTAATTTTGTGATATTTGATATAAGGATTATTTATTCTTGCAAGTCAATTATTAATTAATTCTTGTTAGTCTATTTCTAAAATATAATTGGAATAACCTTTTATAAATTATTGTTGTTATATTTAGAATTAGGAAAATTAAAAGACAGGTGTATATCTTGTTATATCTAGCTTGAATTATTTGGCACATAATTATAGAAAGATTATATATTATTTTATTTTGCAAACCCTAATCTAAAAGCTACCAATATAAACTAAATCTGATATTATCAAAATAATTTTGAAATACAGAATTCATGTAGCACATCCTGTCATTATGGCCAACCTGATCATTCTATGAGTGTCAAACTGGAAAAATTCTCTGGCACATATTTTAAGAGATGGGCATACCAGATGAAGTACTGATTGACCATTTTAGGTCTTATTTCAGCCACAAATGACATCATTCCTACACTTTCTCCTAAACCCTCATTTATTGGATCTTCTCATATTGAAACTCCTCCTACAACTCCTTCCTCCTTCATCTATTTGAAACTAGAGGAAATTGACTATCATTGTCTCTATAGAATTCTTAGTGCACTTTCTGATAGTCTATATGACATTTATTATGAATATAAGAGTGCTGAAGAACTATGGACAGCACTCAGGATGAATATGGCCTCGATGATACTGGAATCGAAAGATTCACCTCCTCCTCCTTCAACAGATTCATGATGACTGATAGTAAACCAATCAATGATCAACTTTATGAATTTCAAGATTATATCCGACACCTTCAATCGAAAGGAAATCAATTCTCTGATGATTACAAGGTGTCTTGTCTTATTGACAAACTCTCTCCTTCCTAGTCAACCTTTGCTGAGACCTCCGTCACAGGTGTATGACCCGGGAAAGGAGAGAGACAGTGAATTGCAGTAAAAGCTTTCCTTGAATCGAATGAAAAGGATTACAACAACAACTGTTCCTTCCGGTTACAAGGGAGGGAGGATATTGGATCTTGAATCCCCCCTTTGTTTAAGGCTGGGTTCTTCGTGTAGCGGTGGAGAGTGAATCTTGTTCTCCGTTGACCGGATGACCGTCCTTCAGGGATCTCCTCTTCGGCCGGTAGAAAGAGTAACTCAGCTCCGTCTACCAAAACTCTAAAAGAGAAGGTAAGCGAAGAGTCACTTGTACGCAGCAAGCTAGCTTGAAGAGTCGAGTTCTCTCTCCGTTGATGATCTCTCTGTTATCCTCTTCTCTTTCTTTTTTTTTTTTGATTGCCAAAAGTCCGACCTCTTCTTCATAGCGATGGGGCTATTTATAGAGGTCTTAGGGGGTGAATGTGCCCCCCTAAAAGCGCTCCACAATGAGGGCCAACTTCCCAGCTACATGGGCGGTAACTAACCCACGTGCCCGCTAAAGACACGCCACGATGGGAGCTGGTTTCCCTTACGTGTAGGCAGTGATTGGTCCCTTAACCAAGGCGGTTATAACTGAGACGCGGGTGTCAGGCCGACGCGTCTTGATGCTGAGACGCGGATGTCAGGCCAACGCGCCTTGATGCTGAGACGCGGGTGTCAGGCCGACGCGTCTTGATGCTGAGACGCGGGTGTCAGGCCGACGCGCCTTGATGCTGAGACGTGGGTGTCAGGCTGACGCGCCTTAATGCTGAGACGCGGGTGTCAGGCCGACGCGCCTTGAGCTTGAAACTTTGCTTTTCAATAGCTTGTCCTCCAGTAACTTTTGGACAGCCTACAGAACCCCCTCCAAAGTTTTCGATATTCCACAGTTAACTGGGACGGATTTCGAAATACTTTGGACTCTAGCTGAATTCACCTTCATGGCTGGACTGTTGATGCTCCGGGTTCGATCTTATCTGGAGTTGGTCTTCGTGAGTGTACTGTTTGAACTCTTTGAAGCCACCAGAGTTGATCATGTTGAGTGTCTAGATGCACAGTCTAAACCTCCCCGATTGCTTTTAGCCTGTCACGGGTGTGCTTTAAGCCAGGAGTGGTTAGTCGTCTGCTTGCGTCAGTGTACTGTTGAACTGATTTTGCAGAAGCAGGAGGCCGAACGCAGGTTCTTTTCAAAAAAGCCGAGATGGTACTGCTTTAAAGACGCGATTTCTGTAGGGTGCGTCCTTTGGCAATGGAAACGCGCCTGATCTTCTATGAGGCAGACGCGATGTTGGGCCCGCTGGGTCGGACGCGAACTTTGTAGAGAGACGCGACCTTCCGAATGCATTTATGGAGATGCTGACGGGGCATGTCCATCGAAGAGGTGCGTCCCTTGGGTGCGAATCTGTGCCGTGTGATGATTACGCCGCCAGCTGGCCTGGGGAACCGGCAGGATTTCACCTTTTGGCGCGCGGATTTCTTGGTTCATTAACTGACCCGCGCCACGTGTCAAATGACGATTCGCTGTGGGGTTGTGACGCATGATCTTCGCGAAGATTTGCTCTACGCGTCATGCGATGATTTGCTGCAGCTTTTATCGGTCACACGCCGCGTATCTTTGCGAATCCTTGTGCCTATAAATAGCCACAGCTGGAGAAATACCTCTTCTTCTCCGAGCGTTCTACTTTAGGATTTTTTAAGAAACAGAGTTCTTCTTCCCCTGTTCATACTCACATCAGATTCTTGATTAACAATGGCGCCCAAGACCAAGCCAACCGCATCTTCTTCACGGGCGACCGTCGACGAGGCCCGGAGGGGCGCTTCTTCTGCGCAGGATGCTGCTTTCCCAGGTATAATGCCTGTTGGGTGTGGATTTCTCCATTAACGGAAGTTCATAGAACCCTAAGAATCTTTAACACAAGATATAACTCGTGTTTGATTCTCAGATGCGGTTTCAGACGCAGTCTTTGAGCTGATAACCGAGGCGCGGGTTTGGACCCTCGCGCCATTGGGTCCTGCGTTTCGGATTTTTCACTTAGAACATTTCTAATTGTGAAGGGTTCAGACGCGGACTTGGTTTGCAGAACGCGGATTTGATCCTTGCGTTCTGTTCCATCAGTTGCCGATTTTGATGAATCTGGCACTTGAGTCCAAGTACTTAGAAATCTGGGGGTGTGAAAGGAAGGGAATTACCCTCCTTAACTTCTGGCGATTATGGTGATAGAAGGGTTAAGGTGGATAACTCCCTTCTTTTCGCACCTCAGAAGTGATATCAAGGACATTCCATGACTTTCTGGTGGTGGAGACGCAGATCCTGCAGGTCTGGACGCGGGTTTGATAATTCCTGCGTCCAGTATCTCTTCTGCGTTTGGACGCAGTTTCACAGGCCTGGACGCGGATTTGATAATTCCTGCGTCCAGTATCTCTTCTGCGTTTGGACGCAGTTTCGCAGGTCTGGACGCGGATTTGATAATTCCTGCGTCCAGTATCTCTTCTGCGTCTGGGTTATGAACACTTAGCATTTTTGCTTCTAATAAAGTGTCCTTTTCTTTTGCAGTGCCCCATCCTTCTGCCTCCCTCGCCAAGACGCGCCACTTTGGACATGTGGGTGGTGCTGACCAGGACTTGACTTTTGTGCTACGAAGGACTGCCCCTGTGACTGCTGACAAGTCGCCGGATCGTAGGGAAAGGCTCTCTAATGTTGACGTGAGGACTTTTCGGGTACTTATGACCGATGCGGCATTCACAACGGATGCTCACGTCAAGTTGGAGAAGCCTGCCTTCTTCTTCGGAGATCGTATCGACGACGGCGGCTATCGTGTGTATGACGGAACTTATAAATGGCTCCGTCAGATAAAGGGTGGAAGATTCTTTCTTCCGGACATGGAGAGGATGTTCCCGCTGTCCTACTTCCAGCACATGTCCGTCCCTCGGAAGATGGAATGGGACCTTTCTCGATACGTCCCTGAGATTACTCTCGGTGATTTGGGTTCCCATAAAGTACACCGTCATGATATCCATGACAGGTCGGTTCTCGGCCTTTTCCCTGGGTCGCGCAAGTCTGAGGTTCCGGCTGGGGAGATTCCACAACTTGGCACTACCTTCCTCAACTCGTTCATGGAAGCGGAGGGTGATTATCCGGTCGGGTTTCGTGCGCCTGGGTGGGTCCATTCCACGGAGAACTACTGGTGGGGCAGAATGGTAGGTTTCGTCCTCACCGACCTTGGGGATCTGCTAAAGCGTGTGGGACTGTACGTGGCGGTCAGGGCCGTACAGTGGGGTGTCCCACCAGGCTTTCATAACTTTTTTGGGATCCTGGAGCGCTACAATCCGCTGACGGGGACATTCTTTACCCCGGTTGGAGAGATGGGCCTTGCACTGCACGAGCTGCATGAGGTCTCGGGGCTAGCAACAGGGGACATCCCGTATGAGGAATATGTCCCGACCACTGAGGAGCTCCACCACTTGAAGAAAGAGTTTCCTCGGGTGTACGAGACTTACTGGGAAGTGATGTGTCACTTCCACATTTGTGGTCAGATAACCAACTGGCGGTCGCGGGGAGTCAAGCAACTGTCTTGGGCCAGTTACTTATTTAATGGTATCGATAGTAAAGACACTCCGATAACCCGACTGGTTCCCAATTCCGACAGGGAGATTGAAGAGAGGATCGACCAGGCTTCTGAAGGCTTCTACACCACGGTCTCGAACGAGGACGGTTTCGACCCTGACCTGGTTTTTGAAAGCTTCCACCATCAAGCCCGGACCCCTATCTCCGATAGGGCACTGTTAGCAGGCTTCTTGATGCTGTGGCTGAAGCGCTGTGTGGTGCCCACGTTGCCACATGAAGTTATTGTTGCTGACGTGGTGTACCCGGCGGTGCTCCTGTCATAGCAACCCTATAGCCCTTCTCCCGGCCATGGTGGCTGGCATTCAGAGCGGGTTGCGGGCGCTAACCAAGAGTTTCTGCGAGGCGCCGAAAACTGCCGACTCCCACGGCAAGCCGTATGTCGACTCAGAGGGGAATCCGACGGTGAAGCGTCCTAACCCTCGGATCGAGCTACCTTATACGTACCTTCTGACTTGGTACGTGATGCACTGCCCTTCTTTGATGACGGCGGTGCGTTGGAGTGAGAGTTCTGTCCCTTTTGTACAGCGGTTGGAGGCTACGATCAACTCGCCTTCGAAGGGAACTTGTTCGAAGGTGCTCGGGCTTGGTACTACAGTGTGGCCGGAGGGACGGGAGTAACTTTCCGTCTACCTATTGAGGGGTCCAAGTGCCGCATGAGCTTCAGCTTCTGCACCTGGTATTCTCAGGTTAACCAGTCACCGGACTTTGCTCCGGGGTCTTCATGTATTGAGAGCATCAATGCAAATCTCGAGGCAAAGTTAGAGTCCGGTAAACCCTCGAAAATCATCGACCAATACCTGAAGGCTCAGAAGGAGGCCGAGAGGAGGTCGGGAAGGGAGCCACGAGCAATCAGAGCAGAGCCGCGACCAACAAGGGAGGAGCCGCAAGCAGCAAGGGCGAAGCCACGAGCGGCAAAGACTCGACAGGCGGTAAGCAAGCGTCGTCAACGCTCTGTTTCAACTGCTGAACCTGCTCCCAAGAGGGTTCGGAGAGACTTGACGACCGAAGTCTCCCGATCTGAAGACATCCCTGCAGTCATTGAGGTACCGAGGGAAGAAGATATAGCTGAAGAGGATGTTCCTTTAGTCCGTGCCCCTAGGTCGAGCAGCAGGGACCGTAGGTCTGCGGAGGAAGGGGAGCTCGTTGACAGAGCCACCACCACTGACGAGGATGAGCAGCTAAAGGTCGACATCATGAGTGGAGGAGATGTCGATATTCCGGGGATTTCAGTTCAACCCGGGTTTTTACTTGCTCATGAAGGGAGAGATGAGGCACAGCAACCTGGGTCGCCTTGTGTCTTCATCTCCAGTCCTCGGGCAGGTGACCCCAGCCCTACCACTGGGGTAATTGGTGGCAAGGCTCCGGCTGCAGAAGTCTCGTGCGGGGCGCTATCGTCTTCCTCACTCTCAGGGGAGAGCGAGTTTGAAGACGAGGTCGACTACGGCGATGAACCCGCTCTTCCTGATCCGAGTAAGTTCTCCCACATCTCAGAGGAAGAAATATACGGGGGTGAGCCATCAACGGTATCACAGCTGGTGATTACTCCCACTGAAGGTACTCTTTTCACCTTTTGACCTAATTCCCCTTTTCATTTTGAAGAGGATGTTTTAACATTCTTCTTTTATGCTGCAGGGTCGGCCGGGGGCATTGAAGCTGTGATCCCCTCGCATATCAAGGGGACGGTAAAAGAGCTGACCCAGTCCGAAGGAGTCAAGGTTTCAGTAGCCGAGATAATTCCAGAGAGGGCGACTACTGAAATTGGGGAGCCTTCAATTTTGCCGGAAGAGGAGGCAACTCCTAAGGCTGGGGAAGAATCCATTCTGCAGGGTGAAGAGGTTACTATTGAAGCCAGGGAGACTTCCACTCCGCTGGGCTCGCCCAAGAATTCAACATCTCTGGACCTTCCAGAGGTTGCGCTTACCGCTCCGTCATTAGCTGTGGAGGCTCCTGCAGCGATAACACTTCCGGAAGTGCCAGTGGCCAGTACGACTCTCGCGCAAAAAGAGCCGGCTTGCACCCCTTTCTTCATGATAGAAAGGGGGTCGGGGAGTACCTCGGGTGATACACCATGGATTTCCTGACACGCAAAACGGTGCAGCAGTTCCTTGACGCGATGCGGTCGTGCATCGATTTTATCTTGTCTGGGCGTAGCTCTTTTGACTTTGCCCGGACGTTTCTCGGAAACATGGCTGGTAACATCGAATTAACCGGAGGCTCCTCGCTTGCCAAGTCGTGTATGCTGTTGGTGGAGCGACTGGGAAGTAACCTGAAAGAGCTGAAGTCTTTGGACAATGCTAGTTCTTCTCAAGAAGCCCAGGTCATCTTGACTAGGCTCCTAGCCGCCCAGGAACAAGAGCGACAGGAGGTGGAAGCACAAGTTGCTTAAGAGGTCCGCAATCTCGAGCATTCCCAAGCTGAATGTCAGAAACTGGCTGACGATTCAATGGAATCCGAGTTCATCCGGCAGAACGCAGAGCTCGCCATTACCAATGCTCGGTCTGCCATTGCTAAGGCGGAAGCCATGATCGCGGAAAATGAGAAGACGCTTGCCACTGTCCGGAAGAGGCTGGAGGAGCAACAAGCTGCGAAGGCACGAGCTGAAGAAAGCCAAATCATTCATTCTTCCAGGTTGGAATCTCTGCGAGCACAGCTGGCTGCAAAACCCTTTTTATCTGAAGAAGAGCTGCGGGTCCAAGCCATGATGGAGGCTGAGAAGGCACGTCAGCACGAGATGCATCGTCTTAGGGAGCGCATCCGTTCTTTGCCGGATCAAGACTTTTAGCCTTTTCCCCTTCTTCCCCCCTTTTTTTTTTTTTTAGAAGAGGACACTCTATTAGAGTGTTTGTATCCATTTTTACTATTTTCGATATAATAAAAGTTTTTGAAGTTTTTGTCCCATCTTCTTTGTTTAGCTGTGGATGAATTCAACTCCCTGATCACTGGCTGTGAATACTAAACTTAGGTAAGACTAAGTTCTTTCAATGAGACGCGGCGTCGAGCTTGATGAGACGCGGCATTGATCCATAGAGTGAGACGCGGTCATCCGTCCATAGGAGCTTAGATAGGACTAAGTCCTTTTGATGAGACGCAGCGTCAATCACAGGGTGAGACGCGGTCATCACTCCGCAGCGTCAATCCATAGGGAGACGCGGCATTGATCCGTGGGGACAAACGCGGCTTTGAGTAACGCGAATTTGTCCTGTCAATGAAGACGCGGCTTGAGCAGATGCGAGGGACGCAGCCTTGCGTATTTTCCACTAAGCTCAGAATGGACTAAGTGTTTTCCCTTAGAAAGGGCCCCGTTTGCTGAAGGGACGCGACTTTGAGTCACGTGGACGCTCCTTTAAAACGCAGGTGAACGCCTTCCAATTTGAGAAAGGTGACGCAGATTCGCGGCTTTCCCATCTGCGTTCAATGCAGCTGGACGTGGCATCCCTATTTGCGTTTAATGCAGCCTGACTAAAAGATTTTCAGAGATCTTTGACCGTCAAGTCTTCGCTGACGATTGGGAAACCGGGTCATCCGTTGTTTCCCAAGGCAGTTGTCCACGCGTCGATTTTTCATTGGACTGAAGGCGTTAATGCCTTTTAATGCGAAATCGGCGCTGGCGGTTGGAGACCAGTGTCTGCGACGGTTCCCAAAGTGACGCTCCACGCGTCAGTCTCTCATTGGACCTCGGCAGTCGTGCGGCCACCAAGGCAACGGTTCCGATTAGCGCACCATTAATGACTTTTATTAGGGTCTGCCTATAAATAGGGCTGACCCTCTTCCTCTTTAACAATCCAGACCTTGGACTGTTCTTTCTTTGGTTTGCTCTAAGAAGTCTCGCCTCCTTCAAAGTCTCTAAAAGGGATCCTGTGTTCATGGATAAAGATGGCTCTGTGGATGAAGATGACCCAGGGCTTTTATGCTCCTGTTTGGTCTCTTCAAGAAAAAGCGTCTCTTGGATCATCTTGCTCATTCGCGTTTGGATGCAGAGAGCCCAACTCTTGGTAGAGGCCTCTGCTGGTATGTCACCCCGACGTCTTTAGTCCATCCAGGCCTGCACCTTGGCCTCTCTTAAGGAGACGTCACCGTCTAAATGAAATCTTGGTGCATTCCTTTTCTGGAATTTGTGCCATTGATTTGAGCTTCCCTGAACGCGGGTATTGAAGTCCTTGGCACTTGACGCGGGTTTTGCTCATGAAGTTCGCGTTTTAAAGCCATTGACTCGGATGAATTCCAAATTGGGCTGAAATTTTCAGACCCGAATCTTGCAACTCCTGTTTATTCAACAGAGAGATGGCAGTTTTCAGCGTTTGAAAATTTTTCGCGTCTTGTGCTCTTAGGCGCGGGCGTAAGATGAGGCTGCGTTTGAATCCTGTGTGTTCCACAGTTCTGATTCGCGTCTGTCTCTGCTGACGCAATAGTTTGGTTCACCGCGCGGGCTTATTCCCGCGTTTGCAATTCTCCATAATAGCCGCGTTTGTTACTTAGTATTCTTTAAAGTATACCAAGTTCCAGATTTGCTAACCCTCTTGTTTATCTTTGCAGGTAGGCTTGATTGTCCTTTTTCAGGTTCGCTGGGCCCCTGGAAGAATATTTCAGCCGGCGGACTTGTTCGATATTCGTCCACAAGGGAATGTATTATGGTCCTCGTCGTCCACAAGGGAATATATTATGTCCCTGATGAGGAATCGACTCTCGCCAAGGTCTCTTCAGATCCACTGCACCAATCATGCCTGCTGGCAAGAGATGGTCAGGGTAAGTATGGCGGCGAGGAGGTTACGGTGGACACGGCGGTAGGTTGGATCCTCTTCCTCTCCCACCCCAGAAGTAACATCAAGGACTCCTTATGTCTGCTGGATGGTCTGCTGGGGGAAGAGATGTTCATAAACGAAGGGTTGCAGGACTTTCTGCTTCCACCGGACCTCAAGAACACCATTGCTCTTAGCTTAGTCAGCTAGGGCTCTTTCGATGTTTACATCATGCATCGTGGTGTAACCAGCTTCTATTGTAGCCACAAAACATCGCGCACTTGGAATCAGACGCGGCTTTAAGGAGTGAGTGCAACCTCTGAGAGGGAGAGGGACTTCTTTGTACTCCTTAACTGTAACACTCCATCTTATTGTAAGAGAGCGTTTTGACTGTAACACTCAATCTTATTGTATAAGAGAGCGTTTTTGTATCACTTTCATGTACTTGAAAATAAATAAAAGTGACATTTCTCTTTTTGCCTCTTTCATTGTCTTGAATTTTTTTGTCTTTAATTAGACGCATAGAAGCAAAGAGTCTTTGACTTTGTCAAAATTATGATGGAAATTTTAATAAGTCAAACTTTGTGGAGAAAGATCCTATTTCAGGAACTCTCACGATACTGTCAGAGGTGTAATATTAACTTGACAGAGGTGAAATTTTTGATGGACCTGCCACTTTATAAGAGAAAGTGACAAGTAGAATTGGTACCCCCAGGGAGGGTGAACTTTTATCAAGTGTTTGGGATTAACTTGATTGAGCTCAACTGGGGATTTGATGGAAACACTGCTGATGGTGTAGTATTAACCTAACAATGTTTTTAGGTAGACTTGTTATTCTGTTGAAGAGAATAACAAGTGGGGCTAGACTCGTGGGGAATCTAGGAAAGTTTGTTACCGTCAGAGGTGTGATATTAACCTAACGGGTTGAAAGTGGTCTTGTCAGAAGTGTAATGTTAACTTGACAAGGATGTGAGTCAGAGGTGTGATATTAACTTAACTCAAAAAGTGTCACTGTCATAGGTGTAATGTTTAACTTGACAGTGAGGGTAATGCTAGAGGTGTAATGTTGAACTTAGCATTGGTCATCTCGGCTTGCATAAGGAAGTCCGAGGGAAAGTCATGGCCATAGGTGTATTGTTGAACTTAGCAATGACTTGGATGCTAGAGGTGTGGTGTTAACTTAGCATCATCCATTTCAGCTTCGGTGTGGAAGTCTGAAGAAAAGTGACTGTTAGAGGTGTAATATTAAACCTGGCAGAAACTTGATTACTGTTTAGAGGTGTGGTGTTAAACTTTAACAGTAACTTGTCAGAGGTGTGATATTAACTTGACAAAGATTGACTCATGGTAAGAGTAGTTTGAGGACCTTTCATTCTATTGATGAGAATTGACAAGTGAAAATTTTGAAGTGCCAGAGGTGTAGTATTAACTTGGCGGATTTGAAAATTTGATACTCCGTGTAGAGTTAACAAACAAAACTTGTACTCGATAAGAAATATTGAAAAGTTTCCATTACCAGAGGTATAGTGTTAACTTAGTAATGGTCGTATTTTGTAGACCTACCATTCCGTGGATGAGAATTGGTAGGGGATTTTGGAGGAAAGAGTGGAGCCAAGTCCACTTTAGGATTTTTAGCAAACCCTCAGCTGTCAAAGGATTTGAGGTGCCTTTACCAACTACCGTTTGAGTTGGGCTATCCATGCTATTCCCCTCAGCATGATGAGTTGTCGAAGACTTATGTTGGACTTAAAAGCCAACATTTTCCTCTATCCTTAGCCGTCGGGGGCGTCGGATCAAATGGGAACGTGTCCCTTAGGATTTTTAGCAAATCCTCAGCTGTCAACGGGTTTGAGGTGCCTTTACCAACTACCGTTTGAGTTGGGCTAGCCATGCTATTCCCCTCAGCATGATGAGTTGTCGAAGACTTATGTTGGACTTAGAAGCCAACATTTTCTTCTATCCTTAGCCGTCGGGGGCGTCGGATATTAATGAAGAAGCTCTTCTTGTTTTGATCAGAGGTGTATTTTTAACTTGATCAGCGGAAGAATACCATCTAAGGATAGTATTTCTTCAGGAACTTGCCATTGATCGGCATCATGAGTGTATCGCCATTCGGGGTTATGAGGCGATATGACCCATTTGAGTAGACTGACTCTACTACAAATGGTCCTTCCCATTTGGGTTGTAATTTTCCTTTTGTCTTGTGCGTCATTACCATGGGTCTTCTGACGGCTAAGACAAGATCGCCTTTCTTGAAAGTTCGCACTTTAACTTTCTTGTTGAAGGCTCTGATAATTCGAGCTTGGTAGAGCTTGATTTGTTGTTGGGCCTGCAGACGCTTATCATCTAAGGCCTCCAGTTCTTGGAGTCGCTGTCGATGCTTCTCCTCGGTTGTCATCTCCGCTGTCAAGACGACGCGTAAAGATGGAATTTGGATCTCTAGTGGGAGCACGGCTTCGCACCCATAGACCAAAGAAAATGGCGTAGCTTTAGTTGGGGTTCGCACAGTTGTGCGGTAAGCCCATAAGCATTCACCCAACTTGTCGTCCCAGTCTCGTTGACTTTTCGAGACGAACTTCTTGAGAAGCTTGTCAATATTCTTGTTGAAAGCTTCTGCGAGGCCATTAGTGGCAGGATAGTATGCCGTTGAGGACACACTCTGGATTCTGAACTTAACGCAGAACCTCTGGAAAGCCTAGCTGATGAACTGAGGCCCATTGTCGTGGACAATTCGCCGAGGTACGCCGAAACGGTAAATAACATGGTGTTTCACGAATTTGATCACGTTCGACGATTTGACCTCCTTCAAAGGGATGGCTTCGGCCCATTTGGAGAAATAATCGGTTATTGCCAAAATAAACCGATGTCCTTTTGATGATGGTGGGCTGTTAGGACCAACTACGTCCATGCCCCACATTTCAAATGGCCAGGTAGAGGCCGTAGAGTGGAGGTACCCTGGTGCTTGATGGATGAAATCGCCGTGCACTTGGCAGGCGTGACATCTCTTGGCATAAGTGACGGCATCGGCAATCATCTTGGGCCAGTAGTAACCCAATCTTTGGAGTCGATGTGCCAGTTTTGGGCCAGGTTGATGGGCTCCACACATGCCGTCGTGGGCTTCTTTCAATACCTCTTGAGCCTCCTTTGGTGAGAGGCACCGGAGCAAGATTCCGTCATGCGATCGACGATATAATGTTCGCGTAATCGCATTATAATAGAATTTGGGGGCTTTCCTTCGAATGGCAGCCGCCTCTTTGGTGTCTTCAGGCAGGATATCGTATAAGACGTAGTCGATATAGGGGAATCGCCAGTCTTTAAGCTCTGGACCGGTTGATGCTTCAAGTGCTTCTTCGCGGTGACGACCTCCCGCCGACTCCTGATAATCCTCGAGAGCATTCCTCGGGCAATACAGGTCATGGCTGTAGACGAATATCTTCTCCATTGCTCCAGCTGGAAGAGCTAAGGAGGCAGCCAGGGATGCGAGTGCATCTGCGTGCGCATTTTGCCTGCGCGGTACATGGTCGATGTAGAAGCTCGTAACCCCTCGGCCATGCGGATAGTTACATTGTAATAGGGTACTAAGTCTTCATGTCTGACTTCGTACTCCCCGCGAACTTGGCTGACGACGAGCTTGGAGTCGCCGTATGCCTCGAGATTTTTAACGCCAATCTCGTCGGCGAATTGCATCCCAAGCAAAAGAGCGTTGTACTCTGCCACATTGTTGGAACAAGGCTCAGTTAATGAGACAGCTCGGGGAATCACATAATTTTGTGGGGATACAAGTACTACCCCCACTCCTGCTACTAAGTGTCCCTTCGGGCTTGTTCTTGATGCACCGTCGAAGAAAAGTTGCCAGACTTGACTTTCGAACGATGTCTGAGTCAGGCAGACTTCAGCAACTTCATCTGGGAGATCCTCGTAGACTTTGGCTGCCCTCGGATCTGGGTGTTCAGGTAGAAAATCTGCGACTGCTTGTCCCTTAATGGCCTTTTGTGGTAAAAAGCGCATCTCATATTGGGAGAGCAATATGGCCCATTTTGTCAGTCGGCCATTTAGCGATGAAGGTTTAGTTATAAGTAACCTCAGGGGGTTGACTTTTGATATGACGTTTATAGTTTGGCCTACCAGATAGTGTCGCATTTTCTGGATAGCAAACACTAGTTCCAAACATTCCTTCTCGATCGGGTTATACCGATGTTCGGCTCCGATCATTGTTCTACTCAGATAGTAGATTGCTTGCTCACGTCCCTGATCGTCATTCTGAGCTAGTACCCAAAGAATGATCCATTGCTCGGACGTACACCAGAAACGGCTTTCCGGATACTGGAGCTGCAAGGACTGGTGGTTGGGTGAGGTATTGCTTGATTTCCTCAAACGCTTTTTGGCAAGCGTCATCCCAAATGAATGAGACACCCTTCTTCATCAGCTTAACGAAGGGTTGGCATCTTCCGGAGAGGTTTGAGATAAACCTGCGGATGTACGCCAATCGTCCTTGCAATCCCCTGAGTTCCTTGAGATTTCTCGGGGTTGCATCTCCTGGATAGCGCGGACTTTTTCTGGGTCCAGGTGAATTCCGGTGGATGTTACAACAAATCCTAAGAATTTGCCACTGGCCACCCCCAGGAAGTACTTTGTGGGATTCATCTTCAATTGATGAACCCGCATGATGTCGAAGACCCCCTTCAGGTCCGCTATGTGATCACCTTTAGTGCGGCTTTTTACCGCGATGTCATCAACATAACATTCCACCGTTTTGCGTATTTGCTGATGGAAAATGGCGTTCATGGCCCTTTGGTATGTTGCCCCTGCATTTTTCAGTCCGAAGGGCATGACGGTATAGCAATAACCCCCAATGGTGTCCTGAAGGAGGTGTGCTTTTCATCGTCAGGATACATTTTGATTTGATTGTATCCTGAGAATCCATCCATGAAGGACATTCGCTCGAATCCACAAGTATTGTCAATCATAACGTCTGTGATTGGCAATGGGAATTCGTCTTTGGGACAAGCCTCATTTAGATCACGGAAGTCGATGCAGATCCGGATCTTCCCATTCTTCTTGGAGACGGGAACGATGTTGGCTACCCAGTCGGGATGTTGTTCTTCCCTAATGAAGCCAGAATCAATAAGTTTTCTGACTTCTGATTGAATTGCCTCCATTATTTCTGGGCGAAACCGTCGCTGCTGTTGTTTGACAGGCTTTACGTCCGGATTGATGTTGAGGCGGTGCATAGCCACTTGAGGATCAAGTCCTGGCATGTCCTCATAATTCCAGGCGAAGACGTCTATATACTCTTGTACAAGAGATATTAGATCTTTCTTCTCCGAAGGTGACAGGCCGTCACTTATGAAGATGGGCTTAGGATTAGCCTCATCTCCTAGGTTGATCTGAACAATCTTATCTTCTGTGGGTGGCTCGCGCTGTTCAAAGCGGGTGTCCCAAAGAGCATTTAAATGTTTGATCCAAGGATCTGTATCGGATTGGATCATTTCTTCATCTCCATCTTCGAGGTGGCTTGTCGAAATCATGTTCACTGAAAGTTCCTTGAAGATGTTGCCGACACTGACATCTGACTCCCAGGACGATGTGTCTGAAGAATAATTGTTGCTCGACGATTCTTGAGAATCGGAGGCTGATGGGACCGGAGTTGATACATAGCCCAACCCCCGGCGTGTCCGATGATAATAATCGGGGGTCTTCCCTTTTGGCACAAAGGATTGAAGCAACGTCCTCCTTCCTTTGCCGAAGTTCAAACCGGGTCTGTCGGTTAGATCGTACCCTATGCACTTCATCATTTTGAGTGCTTTTGGTTCATAATGATCGAACTGAGGTGATTCCTCCTCGCCTTCCGATTCGTCGCGGGGCGTTGGTTCAGACGAAATTCGCCCAAAGAGAATTGGTTTTTGGCCTTTCCGTCTTGCTGGAACCATGAATATAGATTCTTGCGCATTATCGTTGTCTTGGTATGTCTCGAAGGACGATTTCACTGGTACATGCAATGATGTCAAGGCACCCATTGCCGACCAGAGATCGTCATCTATATCAGTGCTAGTGTCTGACGGTATTGAATCAGAAGCACACGCAGAAAAATACGCAAAATCTAAATCTTCATTAATATACCAACCGCCTACATCATCGGTGGTATTATCGACATCGGGTTTATTAGTGCCCGTTACAAGTGGTTCTAACTCCCACAGGCACTCTTCTTTCTCAAGCTCAGTGTCAGCCTCATTACCAGAGTCTGGCTCTTCTGGTTGTGGGGCTTCATCCGTTTCTACCGGATCTTGGTACAGCAAAGAGTCGGTGAAATAATTCTCGACCCCCTTGAACGGATGCCTTTCGGCAATCAACGTCTGCACATTTCCACTCCCGTCAATGTACTTCATGACTTGGTGGAGAGTGGAGGGAACGATGGAGTTGCGGTGAATCCACAGTCGTCCCAGCAACAGATTGTAGAAAGTGTCGGCATCGATGATGTAGCATGTCACCTCCGACTTGAGGCTTCCAATTTGACACTTGAGCTTGATCTTCCCCATCGGACGGGTCTGGTTGGCATTGAACCCATAGATAGTCGTCTGGGTAGGGCTCAAATGATGGGTAGGGATGCCGAGATGTTGCATGACCCGGCGAGGCATGATGCTCAACGCGGACCCTGGATCTACCTGGATGCGGTTTACCTCAGACGATCCGATATATCCTGTGAAGTACAGGGGTCGATCATGCTTCCCTTTCACCTGCATATCATCTGCCGTGAAGGTGATGCAGGGGGCATTCTGGGAGGTGTGGAGGCAATGCTCTACATCTTCCTCCTTCGGCACCTGGGTCATGAAGACCTCAGCATTTGCCAGAGCTTCTTGCAGAGCTTCCCTAGTCGACTTTGATAGTCTAAGAAGTTCATACAAGGTAATGCGTGCCGGAATGTTGGCCAACTGAGCCAGGACATCAAAGCGGTAAGGTGGCGTAGATCCTTCTGTAATGCCCTTTTGAAGGGCTCTAGAAATCGAGTCCCCTTCTGCTTCTCCACAGGTGGCTTTGTGGAGGGCCTGACTGGCTCCGCAGTTGGTTGTGGAGGGACTTCTGCCGTTGCGTCGTACTGTTTCAAGTACGCCTGTCCTGAACGGGTTCCCGCCATCGGTTGGTTGGGCTCTGCGGCCAGGACTATCGTTTCCTCCTCTGAGTCGGTCAGTGAAGGGATATCAGTCTCCGCTTCTCGAGAGGAGGCACCTACCACATTGTAGGATGAGGCTTTTGCCTTGCCTTTGGATTTCCTGTTGGTCACAGTAGTCCATTGCTGTTCATTGACAAGGTCAGGGTGGACCCACATAATTTCCCCTTGAGGTGTAGGGACGGGTACCAAGCCTTTCTCTTGCTGCTGGTGAGGGTCTGTGTTGACCACTCTCAGCTCTCCTCTTGGGATAGGAGCTACCCCCGCAGGCGTTGGAGGTTGTCTCCCGAACTGGAGAACTGACGTCACATTAGCCGTCACCTTCTTCTGCTCTGGTCAGAGTTTTAACACCTCTGCATTAATCAGAGCTTGAAGGACGTCCTTGAAGACGTAGCAGCTTTTGGTAGGATGTCCCAACATTCTGTGGTACATGCAGTAGTTGGGATTGTCGGTCTTGCCGACTTCCTCTGGGCGTCGAGCTTCAGGGAGCTTCAGTCGGTTGCTCTTGTTGAGTAGTTTAAAGAGCGAATCGACATGTTCCTCCTTGAAGGAATACTGTTTGTTGGCGCGTGGCTGGCTTGAAGAGCCACTTGCCTTGCCTGTTTGAGGTTTGGTGGGAGATTTGGTCTCCGTGGCCAAATTATCCTTCCGCTTTGTTTGGAGGGATGTGTCCGGCGCACGCCTTGTCGACCTTTCCGGCCTAGGCTTACCTTCCTCCGCTCGGACGCGGGCGACAATCTCCTCAGCCTGTTCACCTTGTTGGACTAATTGCTTCCAGGTGCGGCTTTCAACAACTCCTATTTGAGTAAGGAGTGAGGTTTGGAGATTGTGGCGGCATGTTTCCACCAGGGTGGCCTGGGTCATACCGCTTGGACACCGGAGTGCCATGTTCCGAAATCTTTCCACGAAAGATTTGACAGACTCCCCTCTCCGCTGTTTGGTAGCTAGAAGGGTAGGCATTGTGACCTCCGAGTCATCCTCGAAGAAGCGTGTTAAGAACAGCTTCTCCAGATCGCCCCAGTTCTTGATAGAACCTTCTGGGAGCTTCATAAACCATTCAAAGGCTAACCCTTTCAGGGTGCCAATGAACAGGCGCGCCAAAATAGCGTCATTATCCACTACATTCCCGGTCTGGGATTTGAAGTAGTAGATGTGCTGGTTGGAGGACCCCTTCTCGTCAAATGCTTGGAGGGTTGGAGCCTTGAACTTAGGAGGGTACGGGACTGAATCCTACTCAGCCGGATAGGGCCGGACCACTCCTACTTCTTGGAGATCTTTGCGATTAGCAAGGGCCTCGAGGCGTCGCTCCAGTTGACTCATTCTTTTAACATGAGCCTTTCCCTGGTCTTGGTCGCCTTTTACTTGCGACGAGGACTTGGACGAGCCGGAGATAGATCACCGCGTCTCCTCAGAAGGTTCAGAAGATGAGCTTTCTCCCTTTTTCGCTTTGCCCTTTGACTTTTTAGGAGGGGACCTCCTCCTGTCTTCGAGCAGCTGTGCAATTGCCTGCTTGAGGGAGTTGATAGATTCCTGTTGAGCAAGAATCATATCCATTTGTGCCTTCTGGATCTGCTCCAAACGTTTAGTCGTCTCCTCAGGAGCGCCTGTCATGTAGGCGGAGGTCTCCTTCTCAACGGAAGAATTTGAAGCCCTTGATTCCGCTACAGCGGAGTGGGAATCATTAATGCCATGGGCTAAGGCATTATAATTAATTGGGGAATGGCCCCAGTCCGGGTGCGAGTGTGTCGATACACTCCTTCCGGTTCAGAATCAGACTCGGAGTCTTCTGAGCTAACTGCAAGTTGTTTTCCCTTGCTCCTGCTTGTCATATTCGCAGTGAGCTCCGGGTACTCAACGTCAGAGAAGGTTCTCCTTCTGTGGGAGCGTCTTCTTTTAGCTGACGGAGGAATCAGGGTCAGCTGTCTGACTAAAGACTGCTGGTGCACGCCTGACCCGCAACGGCACTCAGTGAGCATATGGATAAGCCGTTGGCAGCAACACGACGAAGTGGCCTGATTGGCACTTCTTTTCTTCGTCAGATAATCCCTCAAATCCATGGGAGGGGGATTGAAAAGATCAACCTCGCAACGTCGAAGACGGGAGGCATCCATGTGCTGCACAGTCTGGACGCAGACTTCAGGGACGCGGTTTTCGCGTCGCGGCTGTGGAACGCGCGTCTGGCGTCTCTGTTGAGATGAGATGCGAGTGTCGCGTTGTTGTTTGGTGCGTCGGGGCAGAGACGCTTGAGAGAGGATGGACTGCTGGGCCCCACGCCTATGGGCTCGTGCCTCTTGTGCTTGACGAGGCGTAGAGGTCTCACCTTGGCGTTTTATGAGTTGGTCCTCGGAGGACCTAACTGGAGGAATCTCGCGTTTGGGACGCCAAACGCGGACTTCACGTACTGGACGCGGCGCGGGCAAGGCGCGCGATTGTACGTCTCGTCCAGGCTCAGTTGGACAACCGACGGTTCCAACTTGCAGCTGACGCGCACGTCTCCTCTGTCGATGCTCAGCGTTTCGATTGCATCGAGGAGGTAGAGAGAGACCAACGACATCCTGATGCTGGCCACCAGGGATTTTGACCACGCGGGTCTCCTGAGAGACGCTGACGCGGGTGTTCTGTGCGACGCGGTTGGTCGCAAAGGCAGATGTGCTTGGGACTACGCGGGCCTTCTGAGAGGCGTTGACGCGCGTCTCTTGCTTGGCACAGTCGGCAGCAGGGGAGCTCGAGAGAGCCACAGATCGGGACTCGAGGCCATTCCCCGTTGAGACCCGGCGGCAGATGCGGGTCTTTGGGCTCTTAGAGCCAGAAGAGAGGAACTCTTCGTACTTCGCCTGGTCGAACTCGACAACGAGCGATTCGACCATCTTTCCCTCATGGTGGACGTCATCTTGCGCCACTACCTGTTCGTCAGTAACGAAGGTTGTCCCCAGCGGAGTCGCCATCTCTTGTATGACCCGGGAAAGGAGAGAGACAGTGAATTGCAGTAAAAGCTTTCCTTGAATCGAATGAAAAGGATTACAACAACAACTGTTCCTTCCGGTTACAAGGGAGGGAGGATATTGGATCTTGAATCCCCCCTTTGTTTAAGGCTGGGTTCTTCGTGTGGCGGTGGAGAGTGAATCTTGTTCTCTGTTGACCGGATGACCGTCCTTCAGGGATCTCCTCTTCGGCCGGTAGAACGAGTAACTCAGCTCCGTCTACCAAAACTCTAAAAGAGAAGGTAAGCGAAGAGTCACTTGTACGCAGCAAGCTAGCTTGAAGAGTCGAGTTCTCTCTCCGTTGATGATCTCTCTGTTATCCTCTTCTCTTTCTTTTTTTTTTTGATTGCCAAAGTCCGACCTCTTCTTCATAGCGACGGGGCTATTTATAGAGGTCTTAGGGGGTGAATGTGCCCCCCTAAAAGCGCTCCACAATGAGGGCCAACTTCCCAGCTACATGGGCGGTAACTAACCCACGTGCCCGCTAAAGACACGCCACGATGGGAGCTGGTTTCCCTTACGTGTAGGCAGTGATTGGTCCCTTAACCAAGGCGGTTATAACTGAGACGCGGGTGTCAGGCCGACGCGTCTTGATGCTGAGACGCGGATGTCAGGCCAACGCGCCTTGATGCTGAGACGCAGGTGTCAGGCTGACGCGTCTTGATGCTGAGACGCGGGTGTCAGGCCGACGCGCCTTGATGCTGAGACGCGGGTGTCAGGCCGACGCGCCTTGATGCTGAGACGCGGGTGTCAGGCCGACGCGTCTTGAGCTTGAAACTTTGCTTTTCAATAGCTTGTCCTCCAGTAACTTTTGGACAGCCTACAACAGGCAAGACGATCTAACCCTTATTCAAGCCCTAAAAGTGATTCACATAGAAGATCAGCATAGAAAAAACTCTGAAACCAAGTCAGAAATGAAAGCTAAAGTGAACTTGATGGAAGATAAGCCTAAGCGCAAATTTATGAATCCCAAGGGTAAGAAGTTAAAAAAACCCAATCATTTTTATTCTTCTGCCTATGCAAACTCTTCTTTTTCAAACCTTCTCTATCTTCCTCCTTCAAACCCAAAACCTTTGGCCAGAAGACTGATGGAAGATTCTGCTACGTCTGCGAAAGAACAAATCACATGGCTCATCAATGTTTCAATCGAAAGAAAGAACCTGCCAAAACTTAACTAAGAGGAAATGGAGAAAATGACGGGCACAAGGTCAACATGGTAGAACTGAACTCCAACTCCTTTAGGTTAGATTCTTCTCTTCCTATTATCAACTCTATCATCTTCTCCTCAGACTGGTGGTTAGACTCAGGAACAAATATTATATCTATACTGAGCGCTCTTGGTTTAAATCCTATCAGAAACAATATGGAGGAAGCGTGAGCCTGACAGATGACTCCACTAGAGAGATACAGGAAATTGGACGTATTGATCTCAAAATGACCTTAGGAAAATTCTTACTCTTCAAGGCGTCATGCATGTACCCACACTTCGGAGAAATCTGATCAACGAGTCTTCACATCTTAGAGCTGGTTATAAGATTGTCAAAGAATTTAATAAGTTTGTAATCTCCAAGCCTAATATCTTCATTGGAAAAGGCTTTGTTTGTGATGGCCTTTTTCGTCTCAATGTAATAAATTCTTCTGATAATAAAATTTCTATTCATGTTGCTTTTGTGTATCTACCATGGAAGACTGGGACATGTCAACTTCAATTCTATCAAGAAAATGATTAACTTGAATCTCATTCTTAAATCTTCTAGATGTGAAATATGTGTTCAGGATAAGAATACCCGAAAATCATTTCCTTCTATCACAAGGACATCTAAATCCTTGAACTTATTCAGAGTGATGTGTGTGACTCGAACAGAGTTCCCACCCGAAACGGTAGAAAATACTTTGTGACATTCATTGATGATTACTCAAAATTCTGTCGCACCTATCTTCTCAAATTCAAGGATGAAGTCCTCGATTAGTTTAAGGTGTATAAAATCGAAGCTGAGAACCAACGTGAAAAGAAGATCAAAATTCTAAGATCTGATCGTGGGGAGGAGTATACCTCAAATGATATGACAGAATTCTATCAAGAACACGACATTATTCATGAGGTAATTGCTCCCTATACACCTCAATCCAACGGTATAGCTGAAAGAAAGAACAAAATACTGATGGATACGGTGTATTGCATGTTACTCAGCTCAGGTGCACCTGAATACTTTTAGGGTGAAGCTCTCCTTTTTGCCTGTTTTATACTTAATAGGGTTCGTCAAAGAGACTCTGACGTTACTCCATATGAACGTTGGAAAGGGAGAACTCCTAACATTTAACTTTTCAAAGTTTAGGGTTACCTGACTGGGTTTCAACACTAGAACCGAAGAAAAGAAAAATCAGTCCCAAGACTGTTGATGTTATCTTCATCGAATATGCACTAGATAGTAATGTTAATCGATTTCTAGTGGTTAACTTTGAGATCAGTGAAATATCTAACAACACCATCATTGAAGTTAGGGATGCTGTTTACTTTGAAAATATCTTTCCTTTCAAGTCTAGAATCCCTAGTGATCCTTCTTACACTCCTTCTACCTCTGATATCCCTTCTTCTAGTTCGTCCCTGTATCTGATTCTGAACCAAGGAGTAAAAGAACAAGAACTCTTACATCTTTCGGTGAAGATTTCTTTGCCTATCTTGTGGATGGTGATCCTAGCTCCTTCAAGGGGGCATTGGACTCTTCCGAATCTCCTTTCTGGGAAGAAGCCATTGACAGTGAATCAAGTCCATATTAGAGAATAACACTTGAATTCTCACTGATCTTCATCCAGGATGCAAACCTATAGGTTGTAAATGGATCTTCAAGAAGAAACTCTGACCGATGGCACTGTCGATAAATACAAAGCCAGATTAATTGCCAAGGGTTTCACCTAACAAAAGGGTATTAACTTCTTTGACACCTATTCTCCTGTAGCCAGGTTCTCCTCTATCAAAATCCTTCTAGCACTTGCATCTATTCATAACATGTTCATTCACCATATGGATGTCAAGACTGCTTTCTTGAATGACGATCTTGAAGAAGAGATGTATATGGACCAACCAGAAGGATTCATTGCCAAAGGATAAGAAAACAAAGTGTGCAAACTTGTGAAATCATTTTACGAACTTAAACAAGCACTCAAGCAATGGCATCAAAAGTTTAACAAAGTTATTGTACAATTTGGATTCACTGTCCATGAACATGATTGCATATATTCTAAGAATTTTGGCAATGAGTATATTATCCTTTGTCTATATGTAGATGATATTCTTATTCTTGAAACTTCTCTTGATGCAATCCAAAAGGTAAAGGATTATCTTTTCTAAAACTTAGATATGAAGGATCTAGGTCCTGCTGATATGATATTGGGAATGAAAATATCTAGAACCTCTAATGGAATTTCTTTGAGTTTAGCTCATAGCATTGAAAGAATGCTCCATCAGTTTGATTTCTATAACTCTAGACCTATTTCTACACCCTATGATTCTTCAATTATTTTGAAAAAGAATATGGGTGAGCCTGTGTCTCAACTGAAATACTCTCAACTAATAGGTTCACTACTCTACATTTTCAACAGGATTAGACCTGACATCTCTTATGTAATAGGTAGATTGAGTAGGTATAATAGTAACCCTAGTAGAGAATACTGGACTGCACTAAAGAGAGTTTTTAGATATCTTAGAGGCACAATTGGCTATTTTCTAACTTACACTAGATATCCTGATGTTATGGAAGGTTATAGTGATGCCAACTGGGTCACTGATTCCAACAGTGTTAAGTCTACTATCAGATATGTATTCATATTCGGTGGTGCTGCTGTGTCTTAAAAATCCTGCAAACTTCATTGCCAGGAGCACCATGGAGTTCGAGCTCTGGACTCAACTTGCTTTAAAGCTGAATAGTTAAAGGATCTTTTATCTGAATTCTTTATCGTGCCTAGACCAATACTTCCAATCTCAGTTCATACTGATTCAAGATCCACCATTGAGATTTTAAAGTAAGATAATGCCAACAAAAAAATGAACAGACATATTCAAATCAGACTTAAATCTGTTCAACGCCTATTGGGCAAAGTTGTACTTCTGGACTTTGTAAAGTCCGAGAAGAATATTGCTGACCCATTGACTAAGGGTCTTTCTAGGAGTGTGGTCCTAAAATCATCGTAGGATATGGGTTTAAGCCCATAGTAGAGTTCACCAACAGCGGGAACCCAACCTACTTGATTGGGAGTTAATTCCATGAAAGAGGTTCAATGTGGTAGGAACAAGCTGTGCTGGTGATACTCGTGTGGAGCATCGACCCGGATATATTTATATCCTGTATGTAATATTGTAGCACTACCCCTTCTCTATGATGACGATGCTCTTATGATACAGCTAGATAAGAATGAGTTTAACTCTTAATAAGTCCAACGCATGTAGTGTGGAGGGTATACTATCCAGCTGTAGTACCCTTGGAGGACTTACCTACGTGAGAGGAACCGTGATGGTCATGGTTGGGGGATAGGGCTGACCCTAGAAACTCTCATGAGTCGATTATTGTGAGCATGACCTTTAATGCTCAACCCGCTCGCTCAATAGATGGAGTTATTGTGTGTATTCTATCAATATCTGGTAAAAGAGGCTAGTTCCAGGCGTAGTCTGAAAAACACCTAGAGGGGGGGGGTGAATAGGTGTAAGTGCTAATCTAGTGAACTAAATGCGCTAAATGCGGAAGCTTAAAACTATTCTTGCAACACACTTAATACAATCAACAAGTGTAGCCGAATTCCCCGTGAAGGGCTCTGGGCTAACTCCTCTTGATTCCCCTTGAATGGGTTGAGGTGCTATGTGAAGCTCTTGTTGATTAAGTACAAGTGAGGCACACACAAACAACCAAGCATATAAGATGATATATCAATATGAATATATGCAAGGCACAAATGCAAGCAATAAGATATGAATGAATGAATGATGCTTTGCACAAATAAATGAGAGAGAGAGTTGAGAGACAAGTGGATCAAACGCAAACAACAAGATATGTTTCGAGGTTCGAGCACCTTGCTCTACATCCCCGCCTACACCACCGTGTAGGATTTCCAATTCACTATAACGTCCACCGAGGACTCCCACCGAGGGAACCTTCACCGAGAAGGATTTGTACAACAAGGGAGTACCGAACTCCTCTCTCAAACAACCACCTCACAACCGAGGGGTAGGCCCGTAGCCAATACAACCAACAACCAACACCTCTACCGAAGAGGGTTACAAACCAAACTCCACCTCTCACTAGAGGGAGTAAACCAATCACCCGATCACCTCTACCAAAGAGGGATACACAAAGAACAAGGGTGTTTACAATAAGTGGTTCCAAAGACCACAAACAATCTCTCTTTCTCTTTTCTCTTTTCCACAAAACAAGATGATCCTAATAGAATAGGATAGGTGATAGCTCAAGTGTGGAAACAAGGTGTTTTTGGAAATAAGCAACAAAGAAAAACTAATTGGAAAATCTCTTGTAAAAGATAGAAAATGAAAGATCAAATCAATATCCCAAAACCTAGTTTTCTTTGATTTTCCAAAACCCAAAACAATACAAAGATAAATCTTTTTGGCACAAAACTCTTTTTAAAACTCTTTTAAAACAGTAAAGAAAGTCTGGAAATTTTGTCTCTAAAAACCTTGGCCAAAATCCCAAAGAATTGGGGTTTATATAGGCCCATCAGAAAACTAGCCGTTAGGCTGATGTGGCAGCCTGACAGGCTACCGGTCGACCGGCCCGGTCGACCGCCAACGGTCAGAAAAGTGACCGTTGGGCAAAGACGGTCGACCGGCACGGTCGACCCAAACAAACAGAGAGCACTGCTCTCAGACCCGGTCGACCGCCCGGGTCTACCGTCCCAGAGCTGCCAAACGTGCACAGATCTGTGCACTTCGGTCGACCGTCCCGGTCGACCGACTTCATCCCAAGTCGACTAATAAACTGACTTAGTCGACTGGTTGAAGCTTGGAACATAAAACTGGGTCAGAAAAACAGTTTAAAATATTTTGAAAAATCTTTTAAGTTTTCTAAAAATCCACAAAACTTGTTTTAACATTTTATATTAAAACACAAACAAGTGATAAAAATTTCAAGACATATATCAATCATATCAATTCATTTTTGAGTCTTGCAAATTTTATCAAAACAAAACTTGTATTTTATCAAACATGATTTTTTCAAAACATGAATAGGATAGTCAAAATAAGTTTGTTTAAGAAGTTTAAGCATGCATGTATAAATAGAAACCATCTACTATACATATAAACAAATCAAACTTGTTTTGATCTATTATACATGAAAATCAAATCCAAAACATGAAACGTGTGTGTTTGTGCACTTGAGCATATCAACTATACTAAGCTTTACAAATGGATCTAAAACACACTATCTAAATTAGGATACCTAAGTCTTCTTGATAATCTTCAATCTTCAAGACGGCTTGGTCCCAAACATGATCCACCGAGTGTAAAGGTATGATCTTTAAGCTTTGGCACCGGAATCACCATGAAAAGCTTCTAAACTCCTTTGTTGAAGCTAATCACCAACTAATATCTTGCTAATGATCTGAAACTTAAAATCACAAGAATATTAGTAAACATAACTACATGAGTTAATCATCATCAAAACTAGGGTGGAAGGCCTTTGGGCCAACATAGTCCACTATGTCTCTCAGATGGCGATGAATTCGCTAAGGAAGGTTCCAGGCGTAGTCCACCTGTCCCGAATTCACAGTATGATGTTGCCCAATTTCATTCGTGTTTTATGATTTGATGATTTGTTTGTTATTATTATCAATTTGCTTTATCTTCCCTGAAACTCAAGTTTTGGGGGGGCTGTTGGACATGTTTTAAGTTTGGAGGGAAAAAGTGAGTTTCTCTCTTATTTGCCTTTGAGTTTAATCCCACATTAGATAGAAAATGGGAGGTTGGGTAGTATATATACCTACTCCTCTCATGCCTATTGTTATGAGTGTTAGGCCATGGGCCACATCCCCCACGAGCGCGCGCGCCCTGAACCGAATCGGGCCGGGTTCGGGTGGCGCGCGCCCACGACTTGCGGACACGAATACAGTTCGATTCAGGGGCTTGTTGGGCCTGCTACAATTTTTTTGGTTTTTTATTTTTTATTTTTATTTAAAATTCTGTTGAGATTTTTCACGTAGAGTTGGACCCGTTCAAGAGAATCGGATTTGCACGTTGCAACCATTCGCGCATGATCACAGATTCTCCCGAACTGAAAGATCTGCAGAGGATTATAAATACCCTATCTCTGCACGTATCTTTTACAAAAAAAAAACAGATATCGATCTACCCTCTTTCTCTCACAAATTTCTTACATATATTCTGCTGGAAAATAACTGTGTTCTTGCGATCGGGTTTTTGGTACTTTCTCAACGTTGTTTTTTCACTTACGGGCAACGAATCTCCGTCTAAGCAGAGGCCTGACTCATCGTCCTGAGTTGGGTGTGGGTGTATTACCGGTAGAGTTTTTACCGCTGGGAGAGGAGGTCATTTTCAAGGTCCGGACGACCATTTTTCTTCTAGGGCAGTATGTCTGCACGACTATGTCACCTCAGGTCAGCCTTTTATTTCTTTTAATTCTGTGTTTTAGTTGAATGCTTAGGGCAAGTAGTTTCTTAGTTTTAAAAATCTATATTTGTTACATGTTTTAATCCAGTTAAATATCCTACAGTTGCAAGGAAAGAACTACTGCTTGGCATTGCACACATGGATCACAATAAGCTTCTTGGGGTAATAGAAGAAATAACTGATTAGCCTTTTTACTTTTAAGTTTAGAGTTTAGGCACTAAATTTTCAACTTTGCTTCCAAAAAAAAAAAAAAAAGACACTAATGGTAACTCTGTGTCAACATATTGAACAATATAAAAGAGAAGTAAAAGTTGTGAATACCAATATCATACTTCAAGTGGGTTGCGGCATTGCTCGTGTTCATGATCTTGTTAAAGTAATGACAGATGAATTAGTAGAATTTGAACAGAGTAGTGTATGCATTACGCATTGCTCTCAATTCAGAGTCAAATAATGATATTGGCGTTGTATTAATGGGCGATGGTTTGATGATACAAGAGAGAAGTTCTGTAAAAGCAAAAGTAACTTAATTGGGTCGTGTTAACCATCATCGTAACCAACAATAATGTTAACTCCATCATACCAACATCTTATGTGAAAAAGAAGTGCAAGTTAGTTTAATATTCCACGTTTTCATCCACTAATCCAACTCTAAAGAGCTTGTTGGCAACACCAGTTCGAAAAATTTTAGAGAACTTAAAAAGTTTTGAAGCAACTCAAACACTAACAAGGCCAGAAGAAGAGGCATGCAGGATCTTAAAATAACTTTCTGATCAACATCTTGCTCTGTTCCACCCTTTTCCTACAGCAAAATTTGATCCACATTGTACATTGCCTTGAATAAGATCACAATAGCAAATCGAAGCTCAAATAGAACAAGTATTACCCTTGGTATATGTTTTTTTTTCCTGAAAGATTTTCTTTTGTGAACAAATCAAGACAGCAGCATTCATCATTATACTGATCATGAACATACTGTGCTTAAATACATCAAAATGGTTTATCGCATGCTTGACATCTAAAATAAATCTTTGCTAACTCTTATCAACAGAGAACAAGTGACAATCATTGATGTAGAGGTTGTATCCTTTCATTTGTTCTTCGTGTTCGTTTCTCCTAGTCGAGTAGTTCTGTCCGGACCTACTTCCCTGGCACACACGAGGCAGTTTTCACCTGAGCAGTACTCCTCGGGACAATTCAGTTTGCTGTGTTTCAATGGAAATCGGAGAGGAAGAAAGGATCATCTGCCTCCAACTTTGGAAGAATTACTCCTGGCAGCATTCCTCCGAGCACAGCAAGCAACAAAGTACACTGCCGACTGCAGATCATGGACAAGAAAACAGAAAAATGTCAACAAGCAGTTGTATCCCCAAATTTTCAATCATAACAAAGACTTGATCCTTTCTAACATGTATGCTAGCTATAGTTTGGTGCAGACTGTCAGGTTGAATTTTCCATATTGCAGCACATTAGCCGGGATATCCACGCAAATGGAACATGCTTCCAGGCATTAAATAAGGCATCCAACAGCAGTTTAATTAATAAAAAGGAAAAACTACAATAGCAATTAAAATGCAATAAACAACATTTGCATAAAAATATGACATGTCAGTTTGCACCTGCAGGTATGCACTGGCTTGAATAAATTCATGAACAAATTGCAAATCCAAGACAGGACATGATAAGGGTGTTGTCATTTTTATGATGATCTGTGAAATAAATACAAGGTTTTTCGGGCAATAGTGAATTCTTCAAAACTTTTTTTATATACAGAAATTTTCAAAACTGTTGACAAATGCAGCATCTTATGATTAATGCCCAGAAAAAAGAATTAAAAGGAAATCTAACACTCCTTTTTTTTGGGAGAATAATACTTCGGAGACCACTGAATTCAAATGGGAAAATTGGGGGAAAAAAAAGTGTTGTTTTAAATATATTTTTATTTTTATTTTTTCTGAATAAATTTTTTTTTAGAGGAAGAACATTACCAAAATGACAAACAGAATCACGTTGAAGATTGCAACCACTCTCCAATTAGTTTTCATGTACTGTGCAACTCCAGCCCTAGAGAAGAGTACAAGAAAGCAATCAAACATAAAAGTGAAAATTGATCAATAAGCTGAAAAGAGAAGGCTTGCAAGTGCCAAATTAAATTGACTTGCTTGCAAGAATCACAATTGTAGCACTTCACGCTTCTAGCATTTTTGTAAATCTGGCAGTCACTGTTGCTGCTCACAGGATGAAAGCTCAAATCATAATAAGAAGCATTTCTTGCAGGGTACCCACACCTGATACATTGAAAAGAGTGAATATGGTAAATAAGAAATGCCAATGTAATAATATGAAGATCAGAAGCTGTCATCACTCTCAGAAAGACAAACAAAGTAAGCCGAAAGATGTTTTCTCTGAAGTCCAAACCACATGTGACATCTAAGGCAAAGATTCATCCATCCAGAATAAGCAGCAGAATATATACCATCATAGATGAACTAAGTTTGCTTATAATGTGAATTCAGTAATGCAAGCTATTGTATATAGAAGAAATTAGGATGCTATATTGGACTCTTGAGTTCTATCACTTTAAATCAGCAAATTAGCAAGTCAGGTCATTCCTAGCAGGAGGGCAAAGAACTTGCATGCCAAGCCAAAAGCGGGGCCATCAAATTTTGGGCATATTTTCCAGATTAGGCATGAGAGCAACTCTTAATTGAGAGTTTGTCATGAGAGAACTAAAAGTTATTTACAAGCTCTAAATGATAATCTTCTAACCATTTATCGTGACTAGTTAATTTCATTTTCATCATTTACTCCACTGAAGATGTAGGCTTTTCAAAGCCAAACGACAGAAACCCATGAGCAGTGTTATTGCCTTGTTCTCCCTAGTATGATTTAGAATCAACAATTTACCACATCAACCATAACTGCCAAGAGAAAGAGCTGTGGTTTGGCTTTCTGAACCCTTATTAACAAAAAAAAAAAAAAAAAATCTTTAACCTCTGCAGAGTTGACACCTAAAGCTTTTCAAATCCTCTGACACTTGCATCCATATTTAGAACTTCCCACTACCAACAGACTCAAATTGAAGCCCCTGTGGGTCCTCTCCTTGAGAGCATTCTATAATATTTGTTGCAAATGCCCATAGCCCGTCAGCATGATTTCAAAGGCTCACTTTATTATACATTCATTGGACATCTTCCTTTTGGAAGACCGGCATTTTAAATGCTAATTGTTGGGATTTGTGCAAACAAATTATCCTATATAGGCTAGACATGGGGATGGTCTTGGGCATATAAGGATTTGGGCCACTCCACCTAGATTTGTAAGGACTCGAGGCACCATCCCAAAAGACTAGCCTTCTAGGTGGAGTAGCTCAAATCCTTATATACCCAAGACCATCCCCAAGTCTAGCCGTTGTGGAACTATTTGTTCACACAAATCCCAACAATCCCCCCTCGAACAAAAAGTCTCCTTGTAAGCTCATCTTCACACCCGGAAGATATATGCTCATCGAGGTTATTTTCCTTCATTGTGTTTGTTCATACACGCTTTACGTGAAGCACTGGAGATCCTGAACTTTTCCCTCGAGAGCTCAATTTATTATAGATTCTGACTTAATCTATTATAGATCCAGCTTTACATGGGCCTTTTTACCGCGCCCGCGTCTTTGCGCCCTGGGGGGATCGAACATCACCCACACACATGACTAAGTTCGGGGCATGGCTCTGATACCATCTCGGGGCACCATCCTAAAAATTAGCCTTCTAGTTGGAGTTGCCTAAATCCTCATATACCTAAGACCATCCCCATGTCTAGCCGATGTGGGACTATTCGTTCGACCCAAATTCCAACACTAATAACATAGAATAAATGAAGTGTGATGTGAGCAGGGCATATTTGCATGTACCTTGTATGTGTAGAGAAGAATGTATCGAAGCATATTTGCAACTCAATGTTGTCTTCCCAGTGCCAATTAAAATGACCACCACCACAACCACCATCATCTAAGCCTTTTCCCGTCAATATGAGGTCAGATATGGAGCGATACTCCACAAATGATTTGACATGAGTTCTATGAGTGCTTGTATAGACCTGACGTTAGCCCTCTCATAATTGGTGCCGATTTTCTAACCAAGGAAATTATGAACAGAAGGCGGTTGCCATAATCTAAAAGGCACTCTGCAAGTTCTCCAATTTAACATGACTACAACTTTAGAAATACCATATGCGTGTACTGCATGCATGTCATGACTTATTTTCTTATCTATAAGATGCCAGTGTGTGCTTTGAAAGAATGCCAAATAAGTCTCTTTGCTACTTCAGAAGTCACAGCAACAATAAAAGCTGTTTAGGGTGGGTACAATAGGAATTAAGGGAAAAAAAAAAGAGCATTATTATTTATTCTGAAGAGCTGAAAAACTGGTAAAAGGGATGAAGATTAAACAAACTTAATTGGTCCACATTGCAAAACACATAAGCAGTAAGGAACCTACTCTGATGGAGGCCTGCAGCAACCCGCTTCAATGGGGTTCAGTTCTGCCGATTTAAACTCCTTCAGAGTCTGGAATGTATAGAGGAATATTATAAGGAAAATAACATGTGCAACGAAAAGATATGGCATAATCAATCTTAGCCTTTCTTTTTCGGTGTACCTTATACTTCTTTGGCAATTCGTCACAGTCCTTGGACTTCACAAGGCAACTCTTCAAGCGTCTCCAGTTTTTTGTATCATTTAGCTTGAATACCACAACAAATGGTCAGAGTGAACATATAACAATGGTTACTTCACAGTTAAAAATGCTGATATATGCAAGAAAACTCACTTGTTTTAAGAACCAAGTATGGTAATCTTGAAGATGATACTCTTTGTACCTGAACTTATATCATGAAAGCAATGACTTAGGGCCTGTTTGTTTCGTTGCAAAACGTCGCAAGTCGTAAGTCGTAAAATGAGAATGGAAAAGTGAACTGTAACAGAGAAAATATATTGTGTTTTACGGTGTTTGGTTGATAAAGTGAAGTGTAAATGGAAAAGTATATTGTGTTTTACAGTGTTTGGTTGATAAAGTGAAAGTGTAAATGGTAAAGTAATTGTGTTTTACGGTGTTTGGTTGGTAATGTAAAAGTGTAAGTAGAAAAGTTGACCACAAAACTAACTGTAACAGTGATTTAAATATTATAAATACTATTAAATTAAATCTACTATTGCAAATTAAATTGTATTAATAAATTTGAGATAAAAAATTAATAATCTTAATATTTTAATTATAACAATAATATTAATAAAATATTAGTATAAATAGTAAAATGTTACTAAAATATTAACTAAATAAATAATATAAAATTTTAAGAAAATCTAAAGAACATTAATAAAATTTTAAGAATACTAATAAATATAAATATTAAAAAATGTTACAACAATAATAAAATATAGTTATAATATTATAATATTAAAAATACTTGAAAATTATTATAATATAAATTTTATTATAATATAATTTTAATATTATAGAAATATAAAATTAATAAAGTAAAATATAATTATAATTTAATAATAAATTATCATTATAGTATTATTATACTGAATTATTATTACAATATTAGCATAATAAAATATTAATATAATAATAAATATATTATGATATTAATAAAGTAATTTTTTATTTTAAAAAATAAAGAATTAAATATATAGTAATTTTATATTAAAGTATAATACTGTTATATTAATAAAATATTAACTCTAAATAAAATAATAAAAAATGGAATAAGTACTAATAAAATAATAAAATATTAAATTAAAATATTAAATTAAAATAGTAAAATATTAAATATTAAAATAATAAAAAAGTTAAAGATTAAAAATATAAAATAATTAAATAATTAAATAAGAAATTGAACACTATTAAAATATTAAATAATTAATAATATTTAATTATATATTGATTATCAAGTAACCGTTTTGAACTGTAAGTGTACTACAAGTCAGAGTTACATGACCACAAATTTAACTGTAGCAACTGCAAGTGGGAAAATATGAGTGTAAAAGTGAGATTTACATGACCACAAATTTAACTGTAGCAACTGCAAGTAGGAAAAGAAGAGTTGTAAAAGTTTTTGCATTTCACATTTGCAAACTAAGCCAAACAAGTGTAAATGGTAAAGTTGCAAAATGTTTGCATTTTGCAAACATTTTGCAACCTACCAAACACGCCCTTAATTGCTATCTAAGAAACATTGGATGAGAAAATTTCATTACAGATAAATAAATAAATAAATATTATTAATCAATAAAAGGCTAAAATTCGCAGAACTACCACTTCCATGTTTTAAAACACTACACTACCATGAACTTTCCGCAATTTTTTTGGAAAACTACCTAATATCACCTTGTTTGTGCAAAGTCAAGGGACCTGCACGTAAAATCTGGACAGAAATACCCTTAATTCTTACATGGTTTGAACGTGTCTTCTTCCCCCCCTTCCTCTCCCTTGTCACTTTCCCAATCTACACACAACACCCTAAAAACCTCTTCCGAAGCATGTAAAATCAAACTTTTCTCAACATTATTCTAGTCTCAGCATTTCACACTGACTATAAGAGATCTTTTTTAATTCTCTTTTGTGGGGCTGAACCCAGCCCTTTGATCTTCTTTTCAAAAATATGATCTTTTTTTAAAAAATCAAACTTTTCCCAACATTATTCTAGTCTCAGTGTTTCATAATGACTTATTAAAAAAATATTATCTTTTTTAATTCTCCTTTGTTGGACCTTGAACCCAGCTCTTTGAAGATCATGAAATGGGTTGTTATAGATCTTTCAATTTTGAGGAGGAAGAAGAAGATGATGATGATGACAGCGACGATGAAGAAGATGGCGGTGATGGAGGGGGGAAGAAGAAGAAAATGATTATGAAGATGATTTTTTTTTTTTTTTTTTTGGGGGGGTTGGGGGGGGTTGTGTTTTATTTCCACTGTTCGCGTTAAGGTATGAGGAGGAAAGGGAGGGAAGAGAAGCAAAAGGTGGTGGTGGTGGTGGTGGTGATCAATATGTCATTATACAAGCAACATTGACTGTAATGTTCATCATAACTCACGGTAGATTTGTGAAATCTTGATGAAATAATGAGGGATCATGAATAGTGCCTCTTGGAGATGACCCCTTCTCATGTTTGACAAGTCCTAGATTACATAAAAACTATAAATGCTTTGCAACATATGAGAAAGATAAACCCAACGACGAGAATGATAAAGCCCAGTGGTACAAGCAACCTCAGGAGAAGTTGTTGGCCCGAAGGCCCATCACTCTAGTTTTGATGATGATCAACTCATATAGTTATAGTACTAATGATCTTGTGTTTAATTAGTGACAGATTTATGATCAAGATCTTAGTAGGTGCATAGCTTCAACAAAGGATTTGAAGTCAAGTTTTGGAGCTAGCACGGTGTTTGGACCAAGTCAAGAAGGCTTCAAGTGAAGACTTCAAGAAGATGAAGACTTGTGTCTAGGTTTGTTTTTAGAAGATTTTGTTTTAGATAAAATGTAAAGGATAGAATAGTTGGTGGATTGCTCAAGTATATCATATACACACACACTCTTGATAGGTTTGTTTTTACAAAAGATTTTCTATTTTAGAAAATACATATTTGGTTTTTGGTATTCTAGTTTATATGTTTTAACCAAGACCATGTTTAGTGTTTAATGTCAAAACATAGATATTTCACCATGTTTGTGTAGTGGATCGTATCCATACACTCTATGCTTCAAATGAGTTTAAATATCTTGTTTTTGTATTTGGTGAAGTTTTGGAAAAACAAGTTTTGAAAAATCAAGTTTGGAAAAATACTGTTTTCATTTGAGCCAATTTTTTCATATTACAAAAATAGTCCAAATCATTTGTAACATGCCTTGATTTTGTGCAAGCATGTTTGTTTATCAAAGTATATTGGTAAAACTATTTTTGTAGATTTTTCAGTATTTTATGGGATTTTATTTCATCAAAAAGACCTAGTTTTAAATCCCTTAACAGTTCTGTCCTGGCTTCAGCCGGTCGACTGAGCGGTCGACCGAAGCCTGAAGGCGGTCGACCGAGCGGTCGACCGACGTGCACAGACGTGCACGCCAGTTCTGGCAGGAGGGCCGGTCGACCGACCCGGTCGACCGTCCAGAGAGCTCTGCTCTCTGGAAAGGCCCCGGTCGACCGAGCGGTCGACCGGACAGAGAGACTTGCTCTCTGTATCCTGGCCTCGGTCGACCGACCGGTCGACCGATGGCACAACGGTCTGAAATATGACCGTTGGCCGGTCGACCGGGCGGTCGACCGACAGCTCTGTCAGACCCCAACGGCTAGTTTTCCAGATTCTATAAGATGGGGCATTTGGGGCTGTTTTGATTAAGATTTTAAGAAGAGTTTTGGGCTAGTTTTTCCCACATATTTCAGTGGTTATATCCACAAGTTTTAGAGCTTCATTTTCAAATCAAAAGAGAGTTTTTATCAAGAGTGTTTAAAAGAGATTTCTTGAGTTTTCCTCCATAATTTCCATCCTAGTTTTCTCACACAAACACTTGAGCTATCCATTGCTATATCTACCTATAGAGTGTTGTAGTGAGAGTTTTTATTGGTGATCAAAGTGTTTAGATCACCAAGAGATCATTCTTGTACTTTGAGGAGGCGGACGTGTGTGTCCGCGTTGTTTTCGAGTTCGGGTGCGAACTTGTTGTTTGAGGTGTGGCCTCGGCGAGCTAGTGGGCTTGCGGTGTGTACGGACTAGGGAGTCCGAGAGTTGTAGGTGTTGCGGCACCGAGTGTTCCGGTGGAATCGATTATAGTGGAAATCCTTCGTGTGTCGAAGGCGGGGATGTAGAGCAAGTGTGCTCGAACCTCGAAACAAATCCCTTGTGTTTGCGATTGCTTTCTCTCTCTCTTTGTCTCTTATTTATATCTTGCATGCTTTTATTGTGTTTATCTTTACATGCATGATATACTTGTGTGCTTAATTGCTATACTTGCTTGGGGATTGTTTGCTAACACTTGTATTTAACCAAGAGAGCCAACGCGGCACCTCAACCCTTATCTAGGGGAATCTAGAGGAGTTAGTCCAGAGCCCTTCACGGGGAATTCGGCTACACTCTTGTGTTATACGTGGTGTTTAGTTTAAATAGTTTGTTTAGGTCATAATAGTTTTTAATTCCGCATTATTTGGCATTTAGTGACCATTAGATTAGCCATCACCTATTAACCCCCCATCTAGGTGATTCTTCAATTGGTATCAGAGCTAAGTGCTCTGAATTTGGGTCTTACAACCTAGAGTTAAAGATCCTCATTTTTAGGCTAATCACGTATTTTGTACACACACCATGGACTTCATGTCACCACCCACTTTTGACATCCTTAACATCCAAATTAGGAAGGCTAAGATGTCCTTGTACCTCAAGGCCTTAGGCATTCATGTCTATCTTGCCACAACTAATGATGCATATTGTTTAAATGGTAAGAATTTTGAGGCTAATGCAAAAGCCCTACATGCTTTAAAGTCTACCCTAAATGATGATTATTTATCTAGGGTTGCTAATGTTGATTCGGCTTTTGTAGCATGGAACATCATCACCTCCCTCGGCGAAAAGATCTATATTATGCGGGGAGCGATTCGGATGTTGGAAGCGATACCTCCAACATGTGCTATATGGTCCAAGGGGATAACCCCCTTTGAGGTAACTACCGAATCCGAGGTAGAAGATGATAACATGTCATATGATGAGCTCACATCTTTTTGTCAACTATTGCTTGAAAAATATGACATGCTTAAGAAAGATAATAAAAATTTGAAAAAGAATTTTGATTGCATGCACAAAGAAAATGATTCTTTTAAAAATAAAATTGCATGTTTAGAAAAAGAAAATGATGATTTGAAAAATGAAAATGTTTCCCTAATGTTCAAATTAAATGATTTGTGTGAAGGAAACACATCTTTGAAAAATAAAATTGTTTTGGTGGAAAAACAAAAGGAAGTTGCTTTTCAAGAAAACAACTCTTTAAAAAGAAAAATTTTTGAAAAAGAAAAAGAATTTGTTTCTAAAAAGAACAAGAAAAATAGTTTTATATCTCATCATGCTTTACATGCCACCACAAATGAGATAAATGTTTTGAAAAATAAAATGGATTGTTTGAGCTCTACTTTGAGCACATGTGCATTTAACCACACTAGAATTGAGTCTATGTTTTCAAAGAAACAAGCTCCACATTCTCATGCACATCATCATGCATATGCTTATGTTGCACGCCACGATCATACACATAAGCATCCTAAGGTGTACAAGTGTACACATTGTGGCCGCAAAGGCCATTTAGCAAAATTTTGTTTTGATAAGATACATCATATTAATTTTGCTAATAAGAAAACTATTTGGGTTCCTTACAAGACTAACCCCCAAGGACCCAAAAGAACATGGGTACCGAAATTCCCACCTCTTGTTTTTGATGTAGGTGAGGGCTCTCACAAAACGTGAGAAGGTTGGTGCCTTGATGGTGGATGCACTTGGACTTGATGAACACATATATAGATGCATCGCTATCAAGGAGTTTTGGTGGGATGACCACCATGTTTGGAGCTTTGGAGTATAGTTGGTAACTATCTCTAAACTCCTATTTTATTTACATGCTATTCATTTGTAATATCATATAGCATGTTCATGTTTTATTTGTTTTTGTGCTTCATGAGGTATATAACTTGTTTAGATGTAGATTCTATTAAAACTTGGATTTATACATGTACAAATAGTGAACAACAAATTGATTTATATATGTTTGCACTTCATGTTCATTTGTACTCACTATATGCACATGTATAACCTAGTTTTGATGATTCTTTCATTTATACTTGTTTTGCCTATTTTCATGTTTTACTTCATGTATATGTAATTTTTATTCAAATCTAATAAATATACATGTATACCCGTGAGTCTCTTGCCTTCATGCAAATACCTTAATAGACTCTTTTATGTTTGGGATATGTATGCATATTGTTAGATTTAGATAAATCATACATATACCTAGAAGTTTGTTTTGTTTTAATGAAAAATGAATTTTTATGTTTTGGTTGATAAAAATAAAAGATCCATGTTCTTTTTGAGCTTATTGACTATTTTCATGAAAATGCTATTTACATAATCTTTGAACACTCACATTTTATTTGTTTGTCATGACTTTGATTCATGAACATATTTTTGAGTTTTATAGATCGAGTGTCAATTCTTGTGTATTTGGTATGATTCATGAAAAACATATGACTTGGTTTCATGTTTTTGAAGGATCTTTAACTAGTTTTTCAAAAATTAATTTAACTAGTTATTTATTCTTCAATGTTTTATGAGTTATACACATGATCCTATTATTGTTTCAATTGGTATCATTGAATCGTTTCAATTGGTATCAATTTGACTCTATTTTTGTATATACTCATATTTTGTTTTCTTATATATGTATGTATCAATTTCAATTGGTATACTCATTTTTCATACATATATATGAGTTATTTGTGCTTGAGTTAAAATTGTTTTACATGTTTAAAGCACAAAGTTGTTTATGATAAGAAAATTAAATTTTAAGAAAAATTCTCAAGATTTGTTTTATTGAGAAAATTCAAAATTTTGTTTTATAAGAAAAATTCAAATTTTTTGATTTGTATTGCCTATATGCAAGGAGAGCTTAACATCTCTTCTACATATAGATTCATGTTGAGTGTATTGTATATTGAGGAGCTTGACAACTCTTCTTTATGTGGTACACGTATGTAGGGGGAGTTTCACATCTCCTCTTATGCATTACATAATATGTGTTATGTGAATTGGGGCTTGTCATCCCTTCTTCATGTAATGCATATGTGTAGGGAAGTTAACTTAGCGTCTTCCTCTTCATGAATGTATATCGCATATAACTATTTATTGATTTGAGTTTACCCCTTCATTGGTTCTTTGTCTCGGACAAAAAAGGGGAGAAAAATTTATTTGATTTGTTTTTTACTTTAACCCCTTTGTTGATGATTGACAAAAAGGGGGAGAAGTATTTGAGATATATGCATGTTTTCCTTGCTTAAGGGGAGAGTATTTGTTTATGCATATATGTTTTGTTTTGCAAATAGGAGAAAAGAATTTGATTTGTTTTATCTCCATACATTTGCATACATGTTTATGAGCATACATTGCATATTTATTTGCTTATTTGTTATGCATGAGTTAGGGGGAGCTTCTTTGAAGCTTTACTTTAATCCATGCATATATAACTTCATGAGTTTTGTCATCATCAAAAAGGGGGAGATTGTTGGCCCGAAGGCCCATCACTCTAGTTTTGATGATGATCAACTCATGTAGTTATAGTACTAATGATCTTGTGTTTAATTAGTGACAGATTTATGATCAAGATCTTAGTAGGTGCATAGCTTCAACAAAGGATTTGAAGTCTGAAGAATCACCTAGAGGGGGGGTGAATAGGTGATGGCTAATCTAATGGTCACTTAATGACAAATAATGCGGAATTAAAAACTATAATGACCTAAACTAAACTCTTACACTAAACACCACGTATAACACAAGAGTGTTGCCGAATTCCCCGTAAAGGGCTCTGGACAAACTCCTCTAGTTCCCCTAGATAAGGGTTGAGGTGCCGCGTGGCTCTCTTGGTTAAATACAAGTGTTAGCAAACAAACCCAAGCAAGTATAACAATTAAGCACACAAGGTATATCAAGCATATAAAGATGAACTCAATTTAAGCATGCAAGATATAAACAAGAGATAGAGAGATAGTGAGCAATCGCAAACACAAGGGATTTGTTTCGAGGTTCGAGCACACTTGCTCTACATCCCCGCCTTCGACACACGAAGGATTTCCACTATGCTTGATCCCAATGGATCACTCCTCGGTGCCGCAACACCTACAAGCTCTCGGACTCCCTAGCCCGTACACACCGCAAGCCCACCGGCTCGCCGAGGCCGCACCTTAAACAAGAGTTCACACACGAACTCGAAACAACCGCGAACGCACTCGTCCGCCTCCTCAAGAAACAAGAAAAGATCTCTTGGTGATCTAAACACTTTGATCACCAATAAAAACTCTCACTACAACACTCCTATAGAATGAATAATCAATGGATAGCTCAAGTGTTTGTGTGAGAAAACAAGGAAAGAGATGGTGGAGGAAAACTCAAAGAAAATCACTTTTACACTCTTGATAAAACTTTCCTTTTGATTGGAAATATTTGCTCTCAATTTTGTGGAGAAAAACCTCTTGAAAGAGTGGGAAAAACTGGCTCTAAAAGTCTCCAAAAATCTTAATCAAAACAGCCCCCAAATGCCCCATTTTATAGAGTCTGGAAAACTAGCCGTTGGGGTCTGTCAGAACTGCCGGTCGACCGGCCGGTCGACCGCCAACGGTCATTTTTCCGACCGTTGGAGCAACGGTCGACCGCTCGGTCGACCGAGCTACTGGAACAGAGAGCAGTCTCTCTGTCGGTCGACCGATCCGGTCGACCGGGGTTTTCCAGAGAGCAGAATTTCTACTCTCTGGCGGTCGACCGGGTCGGTCGACCGCCCTCCAGTGCACAAAGGCGTGCACGCTGTGCACGTCGGTCGACCGTGACGGTCGGCCGACTTCAAGCTGCGGTCGACCGTCCTGGTCGACCGGCTGAAGCCTGGTCAGGGAACTTAAGGGATTTAAAACTAAGTCATTTTGGCTCAAATAAATTCCCATAAAAATCATGAAAAATATACAAAAATAGTTTTACCAATATACTTTGATAAACAAACATGCTTGCACAAAATCAAGACATGTTACAAACAATTTGAACTATTTTTGTAACTTGGAAATATTGGCTCAAATGAAAACAGTATTTTTCCAAAACTTGATTTTTCTAAAACTTGTTTTCCAAAACTTCACCAAATACAAAAACAAGATATTTAAACTACTTTTAAAGCATAGAGTGTATGGATATGATCCACTACACAAACATGGTGAAATATCTATGGTTTTGACATTAAGCTCTAAACATGGTTTTGGTTAAAAGATATGTATATAAGAAATTCCAAAAACCAAACAAGTGTTTTTCTAAAATAGAAAATCTTTTCTAAAAAACAAAACTATCAAGAGTGTGTGTGTATATGTACTTGAGCAATCCACCAACTACTCTATCCTTTACATTTTATCTAAACCAAAATCTTCTAAAAACAAACCTAGACACAAGTCTTCATCTCCTTGAAGTCTTCACTTGAAGCCTTCTTGACTTGGTCCAAACACCGTGCTAGCTCCAAAACTTGACTTCAAATCCTTTGTTGAAACTATGCACCTACTAAGATCTTGATCATAAATCTGTCACTAATTAAACACAAGATCATTAGTACAATAACTACATGAGTTGATCATCATCAAAACTAGAGTGATGGGCCTTCGGGCCAACAATCTCCCCCTTTTTGATGATGACAAAACTCATGAAGTTATATATGCATGGATTAAAGTAAAGCTTCAAAGAAGCTCCCCCTTAACTCATGCATACCAAATAAATAATAAATATGCAATGTATGCTCATAAACATGTATGCAAACTAGGAGATAAACATGCTAATCAAGCATAAAAACAAAATCACACAATCTTTTTCTCCTATTTGCAAAACAAAACATATATGCATAAACAAATACTTCTCCCCCTTAAGCAAGGAAAACATGCATATATCTCAAATACTTCTCCCCCTTTTTGTCAATCATCAACAAAGGGGTTAAAGTAAAAAACAAAATCAACAAATTTTTCTCCCCCTTTTTGTCCGAAACAAAGAACCAATGAAGGGGTAAACCAAATTAATCAATAAATGATTATATGCGATATACATTCATGAAGAGGAAGACGGTTAAGTAACTTTCCTACACATATACATTACATGAAAGAGGGATGACAAGCCTTAATTCACATAACGTATAATATGTAATGCATAAGAGGAGATGTAAAGCTCCCCACACACACGTGTATCACATAAAGAAGAGTTGTCAAGCTCATCAATATACAATACACTCAACATGAATCTATATGTAGAAGAGATGTTAAGCTCTCCTTGCATATAGGCAATACAACTCAAAAATATTTTGATTTTTCTTATAAAACAAAATTTTGAATTTTCTCAATAAAACAAATCTTGAGAATTTTTCTTAAAATTTTTATTTTATCATAAACCACTTTGTGCTTTAAACATGTAAAAAATCAATTTTAACTCAAGCACAAATAACTCATATATATGTATGAAAAATGAGTATACCAATTGAAATTGATACATACATATATAGGAAAAACAAAATATGAGCATATACAAAAATAGAATCAAATTGATACCAATTGAAACGATTCAATGATACTAATTGAAACAATAATAGGATCATGTGTATATCTCATAAACATTGAAGAATAAATAACTAGTTAAATTAATTTTTGAAAAACTAGTTAAAGATCCTTCAAAACATGAAATCAAGTCATATGTTTTTCATGAATCATACCAAATACACAAGAATTGACACTCGATCTATAAAGCTCAAAAATATGTTCATGAACCAAAGTCATGACAAACAAATAAAGTGTGAGTGTTCAAAGATTATGTAAATAGCATTTTTATGAAAATAGTCAATAAGCTCAAAAACAAAATGTAAATTCATTTTTTATTTAAAACAAAATAAACTTCTAGGTATATGTATGATTTATCTAAATCTAACAATATGCATACATATCCCAAACATAAAAGAGTCTATTAATAGTATTTGCATGAAGGCGAGAGAATCAAAAAGGATATACATGTATATTTATTAGATTTGAATAAAAAATTACATATACATGAAGTAGAACATGAAAATAGGCAAAACAAGTATAAATGAAAGAATCATCAAAACTAGGCTATACATGTGCATATAGTAGTTACAAATGAGCATGAAGTGCAAACATATATGAATCAATTTGTTCTCACTATTTGTACAAGTATAAATACAAGTTTTGATAAAAACTACATTTAAACTAGTATTTACCGCATGAAGCACAAAACCTAAAACATAAACATGCTAAAAATATGATATCATGAAAATAAAAGCATGTACATAAATTGAGAGTTTAGAAATAGTTACCAACTAAGGAACTATGTTCCAAAACTCCAAACATGGTGGTTGACCCACCAAAACTCCTTGATAGTGATGCATCCATATATGTGTCCATCAAGTCCAAGTGCATCCACCATCAAGGCACCATTTCTCTCACGTCGTGTGAGAGCCCTCACCTACATCAAAAACACAAGGTGGGGGTTTTGGTACCCATTTTCTTTTGGGTCCTTGGGGGTTAGTCTTATAATGGACCCAAACATTTTTATTAGCAAAATTTAAATGATTAATCTTATCATAACAAAACTTTGCTAAGTGGCCTTTGCGGCCACAATGTGTACACTTGTACACCTTAGGATGCTTATGTGTGTGAGTGTGATCATGACGTGCAACATAAACATATGCATGATGAGAATGATGTGCATGAATGTGTGGAGTTTGTTTATTTGAAAACAAAGACTCCAATCTAGAATGATTAAATGCACATGAGCTCAAAGTGGAGCTCAAACAATCCATTTTATTTTTCAAAAGATTAATCTCATTTTCATTAATAGTAGCATGTAAAGCATGATGAGATATAGAATCATTTTTCTTATTCTTTTTAGAAACAAAATCCTTTTCTTTTTCAACAATTTTTCTTTTCAAACAAAAATTTTCTTGAAAAACAATTTCCTTTTGTTGTTCCACCAAAACAATTTTATTTTTCAAATTTGTGTTTCCATCACAAAGATCACTCAATTTGGAAAGTAAGGAAACATTCTCATTTTTCAAACTTTCATTTTCTTTTTCAATGCATGCAACCTTATTTTCTAATGAATCTTTTTCATTAAGCATGTAATCAAACTTCTTTTTCAAATTTTTATTTTCTTTCTTAATCATGTCATATTTCTCAAGCAATAGTTGACAAAAAGATGTGAGCTCATCATATGACATGTCATTATCTTCATCTACCTCGGATTCGGTAGTTACCTCAAGGGGTTATCCCCTTGGACCATATAGCACTTGTTGGAGGTGTCGCTTCCAACATCCGAATCGCTCCCCGCATAATATAGATCTTTTTTCGCCGAGGGAGGTGATGATGTTCCATGCTACAAAAGCCGAATCAACATTAGCAACTCTAGATAAATAATCATCATTTAGGGTAGATCTTAAAGCATGTAGGGCTTTTGCATTAGCCTCAAAATTCTTACCATTTAAACAATATGCATCATTAGTTGTGGCAAGATAGACATGAATGCCTAAGGCCTTGAGGTACAAGGACATCTTAACCTTCCTAATTTGGATGTTAAGAATGTCAAAAGTGGGTGGTGACATGAAGTCCATGGTGTGTGTACAAAATACGTGATTAGCCTAAAAATGAGGATCTTTAACTCTAGGTTGTAAGACCCAAATTCAGAGCACTTGGCTCTGATACCAATTGAAGAATCACCGAGAGGGGGGTGAATAGGTGATGGCTAATCTAATGGTCACTTAATGACAAATAATGCGGAATTAAAAACTATAATGGCCTAAACTAAACTCTTACACTAAACACCACGTATAACACAAGAGTGTTGCCGAATTCCCCGTAAAGGGCTCTGAACAAACTCCTCTAGATTCCCCTAGATAAGGGTTGAGGTGCCGCGTTGGCTCTCTTGGTTAAATACAAGTGTTAGCAAACAAACCCAAGCAAGTATAACAATTAAGCACACAAGGTATATCAAGCATATAAAGATGAACACAATTTAAGCATGCAAGATATAAACAAGAGATAGAGAGAGTGAGCAATCGCAAACACAAGGGATTTGTTTCGAAGTTCGAGCACACTTGCTCTACATCCCCGCCTTCGACACACGAAGGATTTCCACTATGCTTGATCCCAATGGATCACTCCTCGGTGCCGCAACACCTACAAGCTCTCGGACTCCCTAGCCCGTACACACCGCAAGCCCACCGGCTCGCCGAGGCCGCACCTCAAACAAGAGTTCACACACGAACTCGAAACAACCGCGAACGCACTCGTCCGCCTCCTCAAGAAATAAGAAAAGATCTCTTGGTGATCTAAACACTTTGATCACCAATAAAAACTCTCACTACAACACTACTATAGAATGAATAATCAATGGATAGCTCAAGTGTTTGTGTGAGAAAACAAGGAAAGAGATGGTGGAGGAAAACTCAAAGAAAATCACTTTTACACTCTTGATAAAACTTTCCTTTTGATTGGAAATATTTGCTCTCAATTTTGTGGAGAAAAACCTCTTGAAAGAATGGGAAAAACTGGCTCTAAAAGTCTCCAAAAATCTTAATCAAAACAGCCCCCAAATGCCCCATTTTATAGAGTCTGGAAAACTAGCCGTTGGGGTCTGTCAGAACTGCCGGTCGACCGGCCGGTCGACCGCCAACGGTCATTTTTCCGACCGTTGGAGCAACGGTCGACCGCTCGGTTGACCGAGCTACTGGAACAGAGAGCAGTCTCTCTGTCGGTCGACCGATCCGGTCGACCGGGGTTTTCCAGAGAGCAGAATTTCTGCTCTCTGGCGGTCGACCGGGTCGGTCGACCGGCCCTCCAGTGCACAAAGGCGTGCACGCTGTGCACGTCGGTCGACCGTGACGGTCGGCCGACTTCAAGCTGCGGTCGACCGGCTGAAGCCTGGTCAGGGAACTTAAGGGATTTAAAACTAAGTCATTTTGGCTCAAATAAATTCCCATAAAAATCATGAAAAATATACAAAAATAGTTTTACCAATATACTTTGATAAACAAACATGCTTGCACAAAATCAAGACATGTTACAAATAATTTGAACTATTTTTGTAACTTGAAAATATTGGCTCAAATGAAAACAGTATTTTTCCAAAACTTGATTTTTCTAAAACTTGTTTTCCAAAACTTCACCAAATACAAAAACAAGATATTTAAACTACTTTTAAAGCATAGAGTGTATTGATATGATCCACTACACAAACATGGTGAAATATCTATGTTTTTGACATTAAGCTCTAAACATGGTTTTGGTTAAAAGATATGTATATAAGAAATTCCAAAAACCAAACAAGTGTTTTTCTAAAATAGAGAATCTTTTCTAAAAAACAAAACTATCAAGAGTGTGTGTGTATATGTACTTGAGCAATCCACCAACTACTCTATCCTTTACATTTTATCTAAACCAAAATCTTCTAAAAACAAACCTAGACACAAGTCTTCATCTCCTTGAAGTCTTCACTTGAAGCCTTCTTGACTTGGTCCAAACACCGTGCTAGCTCCAAAACTTGACTTCAAATCCTTTGTTGAAGCTATGCACCTACTAAGATCTTGATCATAAATCTGTCACTAATTAAACACAAGATCATTAGTACAATAACTACATGAGTTGATCATCATCAAAACTAGAGTGATGGGCCTTCGGGCCAACAAAGTCAAGTTTTGGAGCTAGCACGGTGTTTGGACCAAGTCAAGAAGGCTTCAAGTGAAGACTTCAAGAAGATGAAGACTTGTGTCTAGGTTTGTTTTTAGAAGATTTTGTTTTAGATAAAATGTAAAGGATAGAATAGTTGGTGGATTGCTCAAGTATATCATATACACACACACACTCTTGATAGGTTTGTTTTTATAAAAGATTTTCTATTTTAGAAAATACATGTTTGGTTTTTGGTATTCTAGTTTATATGTTTTAACCAAAACCATGTTTAGTGTTTAATGTCAAAAACATAGATATTTCACCATGTTTGTGTAGTGGATCGTATCCATACTCTATGCTTCAAATGAGTTTAAATATCTTATTTTTGTATTTGGTGAAGTTTTGGAAAAACAAGTTTTGAAAAATCAAGTTTGGAAAAATACTGTTTTCATTTGAGCCAATTTTTCCATATTACAAAAAATAGTCCAAATCATTTGTAACATGCCTTGATTTTGTGCAAGCATGTTTGTTTATCAAAGTATATTGGTAAAACTATTTTTGTAGATTTTTTAGTATTTTATGTGATTTTATTTCATCGAAAAGACCTAGTTTTAAATCCCTTAACAGTTCTGTCCTGGCTTCAGCCGGTCGACCGAGCGGTCGACCGAAGCCTGAAGGCGGTCGACCGAGCGGTCGACCGACGTGCACAGACGTGCACGCCAGTTCTGGCAGGAGGGCCGGTCGACCGACTCGGTCGACCATCCAGAGAGCTCTACTCTCTGGAAAGGCCTCGGTCGACCGAGCGGTCGACCGGACAGAGAGACTTGCTCTCTGTATCCTGGCCTCGGTCGACCGACCGGTCGACCGATGGCACAACGGTCTGAAATATGACCGTTGGCCGGTCGACCGGCGGTCGACCGACAGCTCTGTCAGACCCCAACGGCTAGTTTTCCAGACTCTATAAGATGGGGCATTTGGGGCTGTTTTGATTAAGATTTTAAGAAGAGTTTTGGGCTAGTTTTTCCCACATATTTCAGTGGTTATATCCACAAGTTTTAGAGCTTCATTTCCAAATCAAAAGAGAGTTTTATCAAGAGTGTTTAAAAGAGATTTCTTGAGTTTTCCTCCATATTTCCATCCTAGTTTTCTCACACAAACACTTGAGCTATCCATTGCTATATCTACCTATAGAGTGTTGTAGTGAGAGTTTTTATTGGTGATCAAAGTGTTTAGATCACCAAGAGATCATTCTTGTACTTTGAGGAGGCGGACGTGTGTGTCCGCGTTGTTTTCGAGTTCGGGTGCGAACTTATTGTTTGAGGTGCGGCCTCGGCGAGCTAGTGGGCTTGCGGTGTGTACGGACTAGGGAGTCCGAGAGTTGTAGGTGTTGCGGCACCGAGTGTTCCGGTGGAATCGATTATAGTGGAAATCCTTCGTGTGTCGAAGGCGGGGATGTAGAGCAAGTGTGCTCGAACCTCGAAACAAATCCCTTGTGTTTGCGATTGCTTTCTCTCTCTCTCTTTGTCTCTTATTTATATCTTGCATGCTTCTATTGTGTTTATCTTTACATGCATGATATACTTGTGTGCTTAATTGCTATACTTGCTTGGGGATTGTTTGCTAATACTTGTATTTAACCAAGAGAGCCAACGCGGCACCTCAACCCTTATCTAGGGGAATCTAGAGGAGTTTGTCCAGAACCCTTCACGGGGAATTCGGCTACACTATTGTGTTATACGTGGTGTTTAGTTTAAATAGTTTGTTTAGGTCATAATAGTTTTTAATTCCGCATTATTTGGCATTTAGTGACCATTAGATTAGCCATCACCTATTCACCCCCCCTCTAAGTGATTCTTCAGAAGTCACGTGTTTGCCATGCTTAATTTGATGTCCGTATCTTTTTAAAATTATTTCCACATACTGCAAGATATACAGGGGTGCAGTAATTATACACATGGCCAATATTTGGTAATACATTTTAAAAATCCAAATTTGCATAAAGGTTGTAAACAAACATTTTGCAGACACATCCGAGGGTGCAAGTAATTAACTAAACACAAATACCCAACATGCATATTTATTATACACTAAATATCTAGAAGCAATCTTCATGTTTTCTAGTCACCAATATGTGTGTGTTTGTGTGTATCTATATATATGTATATGTATATATCTATATATATTTATGTGTGTGCGTGTGTAGAGAGAGACTTGTGTCATTCCGGAAGGATTCGAGGCCGAATCCTTCCCACTCAAATACAACCCTACGACATTCGAATGCAAGATTCACTCCGAAGTTGATCTACTATATTTCAAGTAACTAAAAATAAAAAATCATGTATTTTGAATATCTTTTGTCCATCCATCAAATAGGCACAAAATGGACGACCGAAATAGTGAGTTGGTTAGTTTAACGGTGTAAAATATTTAAAATCTAATAAAAATTTATATGTCAGGGTTTTTAAGTGTTTAAATCATGATGAAATGGTCAGATCGAGAAATTGTATGTCTAAAGATTTAGATCTAAGCAATATGCTATTTTCGGCCGTTCATTTTGCGCCTACTTGATAGAGGGGCAAAAAGTATATAAAATACATAATTTTTTATTTTTAATTACTTGAAATAATGTAGATCAACTTCAACGGAATGGATTTTGCATTCGGATGTCGTAGGGTTGTATTTGAGTGAGAAGGATTTGGCCTCGAATCCTTCCGGAATGACACAAGTCTATATGTATGTGTGTGTGTGTGTGTGTGTGTGTGTATATATATATATATATATATATATATATATATATATATATATATAAACTTAGCTCCTTCGGGATTCGAGAAGGATTTGGAGCCGAATCCTTCCCATTCAAATTCATTCATAAGCTATTAAAATTAAAAATCCAATCCGTTAAAGTTGATCAATATCATATAAGGTGCTTAAAAACAAAAACTCAAGTGAATTTAAGTTTTCTATCTTATGTATTAAGTAGCAGAAAATAGACAGTTGAAAGTAGCATGTTGATAAGATTCATAGTTTACGGCATACAAATCCTTGATCCAAACTTTTGATGATGACTTAAACATCAAAAAAATTTACATACTAATTTTTGTTAGGTTTCAAATATTCTACAATGTTAAACTAATCAACTCACTATTTAAGCTGCCTATTATGTGCTTATTTGATGCATATGATAAAAATATTTAAACCATTTAATTTTTTTTTGGACACTTCTAATGAAGTATATCAACTTGACTAGAATATATTTTCAATTTATGTTTCATAACTTTGAATGGGAAGAATTTGGCAAATTCTTCCCAAAAGACCCATGTCTATATATGTATAGAGAGAGAGAGATGATCTTAAGAGAATTCTACGGTGAGCCACCTCGTGGATGATCCAAACAATTTATCTTAATCTACATATTAAAATTAGGCTAACAATAAATAAACACGCGATTTCGAACCTTTTTACCTATGCATCAAATGACATCTTTTTTCAATGGCTAGTATAATATATTTTGTGTAACCACTTAATGCATGGGTAAAAAAGCATGAAATTGCATGCTTTTTCATTGTTAGCCTAATTTAAGTATATAAATTAAGATGAACGGTTTGGATCATCTATGGGGTGGCTCACCATGGAGTTCTCACGAAACTTAGTTTGAAAACTGTTGTCATAGGATCATTTATTATATAAGGAATATGTACATCAGATGCCATATAAGAGAATTCTCTTAGATGGCGGCTCAAAACTCCAACATCCCAATACTTTTTGTATGATTTGACCGTACAATATAATATTCATGTCCTAAAATGTGTACTTACAGAAAAATCATGTAATTTGGAGTTTGTTTGATCATGTATCATATGATTGAAACTTTAACGATTTTTCAATAAAACAACAAATGCAACCATTTGATACATGATCAAACGAACTCCAAATCACGCGATTTATTATAAGAACACATCTTAATACATGAATATCATATTGTACAGTCGGATCATAAAATAATATCGGGATGTTGGAGTTTTGAGCCGACATCTAAGACTAAGAGAACTCTCTTAGATGGCAGCTGAGGTACATATTCCTCTCTCTCTCTCTCTCTCTCTCTCTCTCTCTCTCTCTATATATATATATATATATATAATATATATATATATATATATATATATATAATCTAGAAAGTTGGTTTTGTATTTTATGTACCAAGTATATGATCAATAAAATTATTTTACCTTTCAATACAAACACACACAAATATAATACAGGTTAAGTCTTACCTCAGGCCAGCCACAGAATGGCCAGATCCATTATTTGTTACAATGAACCTGCAAGTACATATGGTCAAATGAGATTTCAGTGACAGTAGAAATATTACATATTTATTTGCATAAATTAATGAATCCATTGATACTCTAAATTGGAGTTAGATTATAATGCAATTACATTTCTTACAAATGAAGAATAACTCGGGAATCAACAAATGAGGATGGTTCTCAAAGGAATAACTGAAGTTTGATGAAAATAAAACAACACAAATAAAAGCAATGAGCTAAGCATGGGATGTAAATAGAACTTGAAACGCTTATCAATGGTGTGCTCACGGCTTGAAAGAGATGTCTATCAATAGAACAAGCATTGACCTACTTAAAACCCCATAATGTAACAGAAGAAATGCATCACCACCCTGAAAATATCTCATGATTGATACTAGTTAGTTTCTATAACTTCCTATTCACAAATGAATATGGGAGGTTAAGGTATGAAATACAATCTACATGGCAGGGTTCACATGCCACACCAGCAAATAACCCTAGTATAAGAAGCAACATAGTGTGCTCAGGTATCTGTGAGATAGACGATTAATTTCTATCCTCAACTAGTATTAATTAGCATGAAAAGTGAAAATTAAAACGAATTTTTTTTGCTGAGTAAGATCTGAAAAATTGTTAGCTAATAAACACACACACACACACACACATGCACACGCATACATACATATATATATATATATATATATATATATATATATTATATATATATATATATATATATATACATACATATACATATATATATATACATACATATACATATATATATATGCGTGTCCTTCCAAAAGGATTTGAGCTCGGATCCTTCCCACTCAAATTCAACCCGCCGACATTTGAATACAAGATCCACTCCGTTGAAGTTGATCTATATTATTTTAAGTATCTATAAACCAAAAATCAAGTGTTTTTAATACTTTTTGCCCATCCATCAAGCGACGCAAATGGACGGCCTAAAGTAGTGAGTTGGTTAGATCAATGTCTTTAGACATACAAATTCTCGATCCGACCAATTCATTATGATCTAAACATTTAAAAATCCTTACAAACCAATTTTTGTTAGGTTTCAAATATTCTACATCATTAAACTAACCAACTCACTATTTAAATCGTTCATTTTTCTCCTATTTGATAGATGGGCAAAAAGTATTCAAAATCCTTGATTTTTGGTTTATAAATACTTGAAATAATATAGATCAACTTCAACGGAGTGGGTCTTATATTCGAATGTCGGAGGGTTGAATTTGAGTGGGAAGGATCACCGTTAAACTAACCAACTCGCTATTTAGGCCGTCCGTTTTTCTTCTACGTGATGGATGGGAAAAAAGTATTCAAAACCCTTGATTTTTGGTTTATAAATACTTGAAATAATATAAATCAACTTCAACGGAGTGGATCTTGTATTCGAATGTAGGAGGATTGAATTTGAGTAGGATGGATCCAGGCTCAAATCCTTTTGGAAGGACACAAGTCTCTCTCTCTCCCCCCCCACTATATATATATATATATATATATATATATATATATATATATATATATATATATATATATATATTAGGTTCTTCATTCCCCTCGGAGAAAACATTGAAAGAAATTTTCCATGGAAGAACTGTGCAAACAGTTCGTACTGAAAGAAATTGACCAAGGAAAAACAGTTTCTTAAAGGCCCGCCATTGCACCAACACTCTGAAGTTAGTGGTGAGGGTTGAGAGTAATACTTTTATATTTTAACCTATGTAGCATAGGTACTTCTATTATGAAGCTGTACCCGTGTTGGACACGGCGACACTCGTGTCAGACACCAACACTTCCTTGACGCTTCTCGGATATTTCTTGAACTTATCCTCGATTATATGCAGATTTTTTAATTTAGAACATATGTTGGGCACTTTTTGGACACATGTTCTACATTCTTTCTTCATATTACATATTTGAGATATTTATTATTTTCTGTTACATATCAAATACTATACTTTAGAAAAAAAATGCTATCAAAACATTGACCTGTATAAAACTATGATAAGTTTAGATATGTTTCAATACAAGAAGTTAGACATATATGAACTTTAGGGTGTAAAGACATGACTATGCATGTATATCTATGAACTCTTATTACTATTGATATACATATTCTAGTGTTATGTCCCCATGTCCTACTTTCTAAGAAATTATCGTGTTCTGTACACGTGTCTATATCGCATCCATGTCTCATTTCTGTGTCCATGCTTTTTAGATTTTAACGCTCCTCTGAGGACCCCATTTCGTGAGACAAATTTAGGTTTTTTGCAATGGCATTTTTGTTAATCCTCTTTAAGTAACTTCAAGCTGGCTTTCAACATGGATTTACTTTAATGCCAACTTAAACTCCTTGTTTGCAAGAAAATTCTAAAGTTGTGGTGAAGGCAGGAGACTTTTTTTTTCCTTGGAGGCCTCGGGCAAAGTTTGAGAGTTTTTCCTTTTTTTCTCCTTTTAACACAGTTATATAAGAAAGAACCATGGTACCTGGTGATTCAATTGGGGCTTTGTGTTGAGACAACCAAACAATCGGGCTATAACACCAACTGTTATGCGTAGGTATGCCACCGGATGCGGATTATCCGCGGATATCCGCATCCAAATCCGCCTCCAATCTGGATACGGATATTATTTTTTCACATCCATCAATATTCGTATCCGTATCTGAAAGTTAGGTGCGCATACAAATATGGTATAAGCAATATCTTATTTGTATCTGATCCGATATCCGAATGTTGGGTGCTTAATAATGATATCTGTATGGAAGAGACTATTTTTCAATGAAATAAGGTATTAGATTTTGATATTTTGAGTTGGTGAAAAGTAACAGTGGAAAGTACTCGATTCTTGCAAGAGTAGCACGAGATATTTTGAGTATTTCGACATCAATTGTGGCATCCGAATCAACATTTAGCACCAGAGTTCGTGTAATCCATTACTATAGAAGTCGAATGGCAATGAATACAGTGAAAGTATTGATATGTACACAATAATATCATAGTATGTATCACATTTAATATTGTTGTAGATGAGATAAAAAGTAATATAAATATATCCGTTTAGTTTATCCTTAATCGTATCAATTTTTACATATCCGATTAGTATCCGCATCCGATTCGCCAATATCCGATTCATATCCGATATCTGATTTTGGCGGATACGGATATCATTTTTTCGCATCCGCCAATATCCGTATCTGTATTCGTATCCGAAGGTTGGGTGCGGATATAGATATGGTAAAGACAATATTTGATCCGTATCAGATCCGATGGCACCCCTAGTTATGTGTGCCCAAGATCGTGATCGACATTACAAAACCGTGACAATATGTAATACTTGCAAAAGAAAACTAGTACAGCAAACTAGCAATACCAAGACAAAAGAGAAATAAAAAGATTTAACATGGTTCGGTTAAACCCGGCCTACGTCCACAAGGAGAGAACTTAAGAGAGTTTTATTAATAAACTTGATATAAGAGATCTAACCTTCTCCTTAATTTCCACAAGAGTATTCACATTCCCCTTGAATCCCTCTAGATAACAAGAGTGTTCCTTATCTCTTTGCACCATCACCTACTCCTCTCCTTGCATTGGCTTCCTTTATTCTCCTTGTGTTGTTAACGTGTTATACTAGGTTACAACTAATATCAACAGAGTTCTGTCGGAAGCTGTCGGATGCTTGAATAACTTGATTAATCCTTATAAGAGTTGATTTTCTTGATTTAGAACAATTCTAAACCCTTCAATCTTTAGAAAGAAATCCTTCAGTGAATAGAATTTGAATTCTATTCGAAGTCCACTAGAAAAGAAACTTGAACGCGCCCAAAAAGAAACTAGAATCCTGTTTTAGGCTTCTAGCTGTTGACAGCCCCTGTCGACAGGTCTTTGTACCTGTCAAAAATCTGATCTCAATTTCTTCTCTGTTGAGTGTTGCCGACAGGCCTGTCGACAACCCTTTGTGTGCAGTCGACGGGCCTGTCAACTGCCACACAGTTTCTTGATATGCTTCTTTTTCAAGTTCTTCGTCATCTCCAATTTTGATTGGATCTTCTTTAACCACCATCTCCTCTTGAAAACAAGGCAAATTCACAACAATCTCCACCTTGACTTATTTTTCAAGACTTTAGCAAAATATATTGAAAATTTAAAATTTTACTTTAATTCTTTCCTTGCTTATAACTGTACCGTGAAGTCTTTATTCTTGTCCCCTCTCCCTGAAGCCTTTGGTTGTTTCACCGTCATGCCTCATCTCGGGCTTAACTGAATGCACCCTTTTTTCTTTCATGCAACGCTTTGAATCGGTTCACGTCTTGTCACAGTCTTCATAGAAGCTCCACCTCGCAATGAGCTCTTCCAAGCTTGTCATTGAAACTCCACTTTGAACTGAGTTTTCTTCCTTCAGTTTGTATATTCTTACACACTTCTCTCTTTTAGGATTACGTTGTCTCATTGGCTAACCGTAACGACTCCGTGTTGCACTTGGATCCAACATGCCTCTGAGTCGAGCACTCCTAAGGATATTAGATTGTACCGTGACTCTGGGACATACCGGATCGCCTCTAAAGCGCATATTGTCCTATCTCTACTTGTAATTTTGACTGTCCCAGTGCCGATGACCTCACAAACCGAGCCATCCAGCATTTTGACAGTCATTTTCTCCTTTGCAACTAAGGAGTTAAACATCTCCTTCTGGAAGCATACATGGATTGTACTACCAAAATTTAATATTAATCTTTATCTGTAGAAGTATTATCTATGAAAGTCGTTAACACATAAGTGTCTGATATAACCTCTGCCACGTCTGCTCCGCAGTTTGCTTTTTCTTCTTCAACCACTCTTATCGATACTTATAGTCCTTTCAATGGCCTTTTTGTGACAAAACTGACATGCCTTCGACGAATCCATACTTCTCTTTCCTCCTCTTTCTTTGCTTCCCATGACCACCAAACTTAAGCCTTCCTGCTCATTTTGATTTGGCTTTTCCTGATCTCGTTTGATAACAGAGTTGTCTTGATTTCCTTCAAAATGAGAGTTTCTTTTTCGTAGAGCATGGTGGATATGATATGATCGTATGACTCCAAAAACGAACTAAAAAGTATTAACGTCTTGTCCTACTCGTCGATCTTCACATTAACAGTCAGTAACTTGCTGATGATCTTGTTGAAGAAGTTCAGATGCTCCAACACTGATGTCCCTTCCTTCATGCGTAACTTATATAATTGTTTCTTCAAGTACAGCTTGTTGGAGAGGATTTTTGTCATATATATAATGTCTCTAATCTTGACCACAAACCCGTAGCCGTTTCTTCATCCATCACGTTGTGCATAATCTCGTCTGCGAGACCTAATTGAATCGTGCTTGCCGCTTTCAGATCCAACTCCTCCCAATCCTCATCTGACATGCCCGTAGATTTTGCTAACTTTCCCTGCAGGATTTTGTGAATACCATGTTGCACCAACAACACTTTCACCCTCTTTTTCCATAGATCAAAGTTTCCTTTGCCATTGAATTTCTCGACCTCAAACTTACAGAAATTTTAATCTTCGACATATCGCCTTATCATCTTTTAAGCTCTGATACCGATTGTTGAGACCACACCAACAATCGTGCTATGACACTAACTATTGTGCGCGCCTAAGATCATAATCGACATTGCGAAACCGTGGCAATATGTAATACTTGCAAAAAATTAGTAAAGTAAAGTAGCAATATCAAGACAAAAGAGAAATAACATGAGGATTTAACGTGGTTCGACCAAACCAGGCCTACGTCCACAGGGAGAGAACTTGAGAGAGTTTTATTAATAAACTTGGTATAAGAGATCTAACCATCCCCTTAATTCCCACAAGAGTATTCACCTTCCTCTTGAATTTCTCTAGATTACAAGAGTATTCTTTCTCTCTTTGCATCGTCACTTCCTCCTCTTTTTACATTGGCTTTCTTTATTCTCCTTGTGTTGTTATACTAGGTTACAACTTTTATTTATAGAGTTTTACAATACAAATCCTATTAGGACTATGAGATGATCTTGTCATCGGATGCTTGAAGCACTTGATCAATCCTTGTAGGAACAATTTTAAACCCTTCAATTTTTGGAAACAAATCCGTCAGTGAATAGAATTTGAGTTCTATTCGACGTCTACAAGAAAAAACTTGAACGAGTCTGAAAAGGAAACTAGAATTTTGTTTTGGGCTTTTGGTTGTCGACAGGCCTGAGCGGGCTGTCGATAGGTCGTTGTGCATGTCAAAAATCTGATCTTGATTTTTCTCTATTGAGCGTTGTCGACAAGCCAGTCGACTGACACACTGTTTCTTGATGTGATTTTTTTCAAGTTTTTCTTCTCCAATTTTGATTGGATCTTCTTTGACCTCTCCTCTTGAAAACAAGGCAAATTCACAACACTTTGATCCTAAAGTGAAGCCGATAAGTTATGTGCAGGATGGATATGACCAGATATATACAATGTTTTACCTAATGACACTTTATGTACACACTATATACATATGATTGCTCACTATTAACCGCTTGAACTTTTCTTATTAGCATATCGTATGATTTATAACAAGTATCACTGGCTCAAATTCAGATTGAAAATCATATCATTTCTTAGATGACTTAGATTTAAGTAGATGAAAAGTACTCACAATTAAAAAAAAAGGTTAACCTCCCCCCCCCCAACGATTGAGCGGGAGTAAGCAAAGCCCCTAATGTTTCATTTTGAGCATGACCCCCCTGCTGTCAAACAACTAACTTCCATTAAAATTAATTGTTTAGTGAAAAAAATACCCTTCTTTTCAAGATAGGAGTAGTCTACATATATAATCATGTTTCTCCCCCAAATCCATGTCCCCCTCTCAACTTCATTGATGGTGGAACCTTATATCATCCTCTCCTCCCTTCATCTCTTGAAACCTCACCAAAATTCTTCCTATACTTCACTCGAGAGTCACTCTTCTTTCTTTTTTCCTCCCTCTTATGTCAACAACTTCGTTTATCCTATCAACTTTAGAGAAGAGGGATCCTTAGATCCATTCATCTTGTGTCTAATTTTCTCAAAAGTAACCATCTTTCTCTTGAGAAGTGATACAAGTAATGGGAAAAGTCAATTTTTTAGTAAAATTGTTTTGAGAGTTTTATTTGTTTTTATTGAAATTAAAAGAAAAACTAAAACAATATTAGCTTGGCAAGTTAAGGCTTTATATGTGTTCTATTGTGAGTGTTTTACATCTTGATTATTTAGTGGTAATAGCTAGACAACATAGTTCTTAACTCAAGGTTTTTTTTGGTGTAAATTGTAGTTTCTAAATGAGATCTAGATACACAAAAAAAACTTAATTATAGAAGTTTGAGATTTAAAAGTACAGCCAGTAAGACCCAGGCCTCCAAAAGCTACCCCAAAGGTTTTGTGTTTTTATTAGCACATATAAGTAGGAAAAACATTTCTTTTAATCTAAATTTTTTTTTTCTTATTGTTAGTTTCACAAATTTAGGTTTGTAAAGATTAAAATTTTGTTTTAACATTTTAATTAAATGTACTAGTTAGTTTTACCATGTGGAAATTGCAAGTTAGCATATTTTTAAATATCATCCTTATGCTAGTTCTTCAAACCGAAGCCAACATGAAATTTAAAAGGGTTTTATTCAAATTTATGCAAACACAACTCCCACGACTCTCAATTAGTGAATAAAAAGGCTAATTTTAGGATAATGAGAAATAAAGAGAAGGGAGAGGAGTGTAATCTTGAAAATAATGAGAAGAAAAAGGAAGAACGAGAGGGTTATGAGCATGAGATGCAAAGGGCAAGATATGGAGATGGAAGGAAGAGAATGGGTTCAGATGAGAATAAGTTTCGGAGCGTTAGAGAGAATGATATTCTTATTTCATGTTATTTCCAAATAATGGTATCTAGTCCCATTTAGAGCATCTCCAAGGGTTCCCTTGGAGACCTCTTTATTTAAGGGGGTGAAAGAGGCAAAGAGACTATTAAGGGGTCATTAATCTCCAATGATACTCCCTTAGTTAAATATTTTATGTATTAGTTAATTATTAATATTAAATTCGTATTAATTAATTATTAAATTTTAATAATTAAAAATTTCATGTTAGGGACTTGGGTTGAGCATTGATGGGGTCCACATGTTAAAGTGGTTGCTAAGAAGTTTTTTGACCTCCTCAAATTAAGGAACATTTGTAGGGACTTGAGTTGGAAGGGAGAGTACGGCCCCTTGGAGAACAAACCCTCACAATGTCACTTAATTTGTTGAAGGGGGCCAGATTTTCCGGCCCCTTGGAGATGGTCTTAAAAGGGCCTAATAGCTTCTCCAAGATCAATCATAACAGGATAATTCATTCCTTAAAAGTTTTGCTCATTATTGCAGATTTTTTTTTTTTCAACATAAATAGCTAGATAATGTTAAACTTCACTCTAGGACTACACTACTACCTATGTCTATAATCTAACAAATATGCTTCCTAGTTCCTCCTCCTGTAGGTCAGTTCTTTTCCACTACACGATTCATTATAACTTGGTTTGAACTGCAATAAGAACCATAAAGACTTTCCGATACACGCATGAGCATAACATTCCAGAGGCTAACATAGGATTAATGAAGAAAGAATGGAGTTGGAAAGAACTAAGAAAAATAGCATATCCATGCATGCAACTATAATAAACATTGAAGGAAATCAAGAAACTGAGCTGTAGATTTCACATTGGAAATACTTACGCCAGCACAGTAAACATCAGTATAGCCACCAAAATCAAGAACAGCAAAACAAGGTACTAAAATCCCATGTCAAGGGAAACTTATATTCATCCAAGAGGCAAATATTGTAAAAACTTTGAATACCCAATATCCTGACTTAAATAAAAAGGATACCATCCACAACAATATGGAAATATTCTTCAGCGCTCCTAGAAACCCGATCAAGGATCTGAAAATTGCAACCAACATTGAAGTAAAACAATAATAAAGTAAATTACCAACAGAAGTTTCTCAAATAAGGGTAACATGACAGAGCTCACATTACAAGAATTAATGCTCCAAGACCCATAACAGGGAGGGTTAAGGACTTCTGACATTCATCGTGGTGTGTGCTCATCCACACACCAAAACAGATAACTGCTATTCCTAGAATCTGCAGAGTAAATATAGAGAAAGCAAGTTCAAGAAATGAATTATGAAAAAACTGAAATAATAATTAATAAAAGAGAAAGTAGCATTCTCTGGTTTACTTTTGAAGAACTACATTATACAAATACAAGTCAAAGCTACACATCAATGCACATAATGCATAAATCTTTTTCCCCTTTTATCATACCTCTGTTACTCTTGTACAGATATTGATCGGTGCAGGTATCGGTGTTAGCTTTATATCTATTGGCCTGACCATTAAATGTGCTAAAAATTATGCAATCTGGTGGAACAGATGAAGTTGGGATGTATGTTAAATCCTTAGAATTTATAAACAAGGATGAGACAAAGATTTTGTGAAAACAATAATCAGCTTCAGTAGATATGCAGCCTTCTTAATGAACAAGAGGTCAATGAAATTAACTATAAGATGGGAAAAGACTTTGAATTGTTTGGTGATCCTACTGAAAATAAAATCAAGAAGAACAAATTTTCATAAATCACTCAAAAACAAAAGCAGAAATCAATTGATGGCCAAACATTGACTATATTTATAACAAGAAACTAAACTCTAATAGAAAGGAATGTTTCCTACAGGCCCATCCTATGTTTTCCGCAGGCTAACACTCCCAGGAAAATTCTTCTGAATTGAAAATTATGCTTAACCGGGTGACCTGCGGTTGCAGATAATGGTGGCCACTCCACTTGTTTCCCTGGAACAAGTGCATAGTACATACACTATTTATCTTTCAGAAGCTTGAAACAAATTGCAAATGATAAGACCAAAAGATAAGTTAAAAGTTTATGAGCCTAATATAACATAGGAAAGAATTGTGAACCAACAACAATATGACATGCTTGCACAGTGTCAGGCAGAAGACAGCCTCTTGAGCACACAAGGCTGTCCAAGATTTAATGCCAGTGCCTAGGGAGTTTTGAGACTCAAATTACAGGCTGACAGTGGATAAGCATTCATAGAGAGTTTAACGATTTATCACTTTATTAGCCTCTCAATCACCACCCAGGCACCATACTGACCTAGTGAACTATGAAACTTGCCAATGAACTATCGGATATTGGCACTCCTACGTGATAACAATCAAGACAAAAGCATTAACCACCAAAAAGTGTCTGGGTCCAAGATCCAATAGACCAACCTTTTAAGTCAAAGGAGGTCAAGCACATTACAGAATATGAACTCCATGACAGTTGCTAACAGCCATTCATAAAACTTTCTCAACTCTGGGAAAAGGCTTAGATGATGATGATGACAACTACGATAAGCTCAAGCGCATTACAAAAGACTTGCTTTGTTGTACGAATATCTCCCAACTGTGCCATGCTTTTGGCCAAGGGATAGTGTGATACAATGTGAAGCCAGTGTGATGAATTGTGGGTTGCCTGGTTAGACCACAGATATCAATTCATGTGGTTGTTGGTTCCCGCGTATGTTGAAGGAAACAAGGACCAGATTGGTTCCCATGGATGTTGAAAGAACAAGGACCACTTTCCCATGGATGTTTAGTCCCATGTATATGAATGTCTTTTTAAAAGAGGCTCACAAATGAAAGAGGTGATTATTAATGAATTCATGCGTCAAAAAAAGTGTGACATCAACAAGGAATGGTAAGTGATGGGTTGATATATTTCGATGAATCTGAGATCTAATAGCATAGGGTTTGTGTTAAATTGGTTGCCAACCCATCATCAATCGGCCTCACCATGCAACTCCCCAAGTTGCCTATCTCCCCAACATCAATTTGCTAACTTGTTATATTACCATTCTCTAGCTGACAAGTAGACAACATCTTTGTCCAAGGAACATGAGAGAGTCCTATGAAAAAAATTCTAATATTGACCCACATAGAATAAATATACAAAGACGGCATGGATCTTAGATAAAAATTTGGCCTTTAAAAAAATATGATAAAAAATGCCAATTCAATTAGCAAGAAATCATTCAGATGGGGAAAAATGAATTGAGAATTGAAACATATCTACTCAATAACATGCTGAGAAACTATTCTCACTTCAACTGAACCGAATTACATGCTGATTTGTTGGAAAAATTGTCAAGAGTTGGTTCTAGAGAAAGCTCCATCAAAAGACAGTAACTCTACACAAATGGAGGTGAAGAACAAGAAGACTCTATCCATGACAACCAAACACTGGCATAGAATTGTTCTTCAATCAATGTTGCCGAAATGTGGGCAAAATACCCTTTATCAAATTGCAACTTGGCAAACTACCATTAACCCAACAAAGAAGAAAGTTCTCTATGAAGGTTATCCATGACAACTTAAAGAAACCCATGAGAAAATGTGAAACAAAAACAAACGTCTAGAGGCAGAACCAAGATCAAACACTTCACATGCATTACACTGAGGAAGAAAAATAACGGCTTATGAAATTTCTAAAATTAAAGCACTCACCATGGCAAGAAAGTTGATCCACCTAATCACAAAGGTGCTTGTCCCCGTACTCATCTTGCGAGTGTGAGAGAGAGAGAGAGAGAGAGAGAGAGAGAGAGAGAGCGGGGGGGGGGGGGGGGGGGGGGGAGTTAAGAGACAGAAACAGTGGGGAGATGGATTTTGATTCAAATTTAGGAAGTCTCCAGCACAATCCAAATATTACACTTTGTGCCCCCAACACAAAGCTCTGCTTAATTTAATCAGCAGAAATGAAACAGAGGGGTTTGTCTTTTTCTGCTCCAGAGAAGAGTGGGGTTCTTGCTTCTGAGAGCTGTTAATGACAGAGTTCCACACTGTACTGTACCCACGTGTGTTTGTGGGGCCCTGTGTCAGTGAAAAGGTCCATGAATGGGTTCTATAGGAAAAACAGTGGATGGGGTTGAGATAAAATTGGGGTGTGTGTGTGTGTGTGTGTGTGTTTGTTTGTTGTTTGGGGGGGGGGGGGGGGGGGGGGATATGGATAGCCCCCCGCTGCTTGGGAATTAGAGTTGTGGAAGTTCAGGGCATGTGTATTTGGAAAGAAGGGCCTTGGGTTTTCTGATAAAAGGGGATTGAATAATTGATTTATATAAATGAAAGCTATCACTAATTTGGAAGCTATAAAGGTAAGCACAGTTTTTGACAATTCAGCTCATGTGACAATGGTCCACACCCTAATTGACATGAATCAGCTAGAGTACAATATTGTTCACACCGTCGGTTTGAATAGTATCTTGTGAATATTTTTCTCTCACGACATGATTCTGATAAGATCTCGATTTGCTTCCTGAAAATTGCCGATAAATTTCGACACTGATTGAGTTAATTAGGAGGGGAAAATTGCTAGAAAACAAAAATACGTTAAGACCCAACTCTCCACTGTAAGTTGCTAAAAGTAAATAATAAAGAATTTTTTATGGCATATAAATATATAATATACTCTCAAAGTGTTGACTTCCAGAAAAATGCATCTAAACGCTTATCAGTCACACTAAAAAAAAATAAATGAGAATTAATAAGTTTTTCATCAGATATTTAATTCAAAAAAAAATCTCTTGTAAATGAAAAAATTCGAGCACAATACCTCCGCACGGGAGATTCAGTCCTTTAGACACAGCCTCCACGAACTACGTAGAAAATTTGAAATTCAAATCCTAAAGATTTAAGACGTGTTTGTATTTGATTCTCAAAGAAATTTTCAGGTTGCTGACCGACTGCTACACGAATTTGAAAAGTTGTCGGGTTTTTAGATGATTTCTAACCGCCTGCACCTCAAAATCAGGTGAGAAGTCATATCATTTTTTTTTTACAATCAAACAAGCAGCAGTATATTTTTCTGAGAGGTTTCATTCAATCAAACAGGCCTTAAGGTAGGGATCATTAGAGTACTTCTGTGGGCCTAATTCTCAAGGGACCGCAGAGTACCAATCAATATCTTCAATCATTTAGACAGCCACACCATCGCTTAGCTATTTGGGAATATTCAATCTCAGATGTCAAATTATTAGATCATCCAGATGTTGACCCGAGTTAAAGTCGAACCGGATTACAAAGTTAAGTAAGAGATTAGTGCATAATTAACAAGTGGGTATTTGGTCCAGTGGCATGATTATTGCTTTTGAGTGCGCTTGGTAGCAAGTTTAATTCTCGCAGCACCCCTTAAGTTTTTAGTTACATGGTTGTTATTTATTCAAATTAACAATCTAATTAACTTTTTAGAACACCCATCACGTCTATTAAGGAAATATATATCCACATTAACTTTTAACCCATTTAGCATTGTTTTTTTCCTTTTTTTTTTTCTAGTTAAGAGGCGCATGAAGGCAGCTCATGTCCGCCGCGCGGGCTCGAACTCGTGACATGCTGTGGGGAGCAGGGCATCATCGACTCACCCTAGAAATTTTAAATACCCATTTAGCACAGTTTAGTGAAAATTTAAATAGTCATTTAGCATTTGTTCACTCCTTTGGAACAAATGTCGCCATCATCGCCTCACCATAGAGAACTTTTAAATACCTATTTAACTTTTAAATTGAATATTTTTGGTGCAATTTTTTAATCCCAAGTCCATGGAAAAATAATTTAGAGATCAAGTATTTATTGTCATGGTGTGTCAAGTTATCAATTATGTAAGTGGGACTAGGTCGTTCAGAGAGAATAAAGGTCATTCCAAAAAGCACAAATGCAATCACAAGTTACTCAACTGCGTGTGGAAAAGTTCGGAAAATAATAACTTGAACTTGACTTTCGTTACCTTAAAACATTTAGCATTGTTGTTGATCGTTAGACTTGTGTCGTTGTATGTGTTGCGTCTTTTGGAGGAATCTAACACGCCAATCAACGAGATCAGCGTTTCAATACCGAGCCAATCACAAACCAATATCGCACGAACACAAATACAAAGAGAGGAAGAGAACAATCAATTTAACGAGGTTCGACAACTTGCCTACGTTACCAACAGAGTTAAAGGGGTTACAAATTGATCTGAAGATTCAACTGATCAAGGTTGATTCAAAAAGAGAAATTACGCAATTTGTCAGAGAAATCTCTCAAACAAACTAACCTTAAACTTTCAATATAAATCACTTTTCAAGATTATTCTCAATGTACAAAGTAGGATACAACACCCCTCAATATATAGGCAGAGAACCCACAAAGAAAAAGAAATCAAAACTTCTAAAATTGGATCAGAAACGAATTCAAAAACCAATTCGAATACACCCAGAATACCTTAGTTGTCGACGGTTCCAAGGGTCTTTCGACAGACTGAGCCGATTCAAACTCTCTGTTACTCCCTTGTCGATAGACTAAGCCATCTGCTACCGACCGCTGCAAACACCTGTCGACAGCTCTATGACTAGCAAACACAACTATCTGTTGGCGTACCTGTGTATCTACTATCGATCGCCACTACGCGTCTGTCTAATGAATATTTTCAATGTATTCAATTTTTAATCTTAAGTCGATCAAAATATAATTTATAGATCAAATATTTAAATTTTGAGCCAAAGATCAGTCAGGTTTTTCTGGACCCAAAAACATATTTAGAAAAAGATAAAGTTTTCTATAAATCGCATGAACAAAGGACACAAAACAGAATATGAATAGTGATACAAGCATGGGACACACTCCCTAAAAGATGAGAAACATGTGTGTATCAGAATTATGTATAACAGCCGACAGCTGAGAGTCCCTCTCAGCCTGCGGTGACGTGGCACATTATTAGCCACACTAATATGGACGACCCACCTATTGAAACACCTGAAATTACTAAATGCCTCTGCGGTAACAGATAGTGGATTTGTATACCTTATTATTATTTTTCTCCCCTTTTCTAGTTCTGCGCGCTGTCAGATTTAGATTTGAGTTTTCACAGGAAAACTCTTTTAAAAATAGCGAGATTAGGATCAGACACCTTTTTTTTACTTTGCAGACCTAAACCTCCATCAGCTCTTCATCGGGATCTCCATTAGATTTAGTCTCCATGTCTATTTTAACATCGACCGCCAATCAGAACACATCTCCTGCCAGTTCAGATCGCCCGACGGCCTTGATCTTTTTTTCCGATCTTAATATGAATCATATATCATCGAGTTCAACTTCCTCAGAGAATATAGAAAATCCGGAAGGGTTATGTTATCAAGAGGTTTGTTTTTATTCTTTATTATTTTAATATTTTTCACAATTTCTCATCTGAAAAAAATTTGAGTAACCTAGATGAAACTCAGCCGTAAATTACGTTTTATAGAACAATTGTGATCAAAGTCGCAGTTTTCTAACTAACAATTTTATAGTTTTTATACCTGCGATCTTAGTCGTAGTCTTTAATTAAGTTAGATCTCAGACCTTTGTCTCAGTCCTTTATTTAAGTCCATTTTATCTTATGGTCATTAAATTTTAAGGACTGGGACAAAGGTCGTAGTATTTAATAAAATAATTTTTTTTGTGATATTTATAGACATCTTAAAGTAAGCGATTACGGTCGCTATTTTAGTAAATTATGTCACAGTTTACTTATAACTGCGACCTTAGTCGCAGTTTGTAATTACATCACTTGTGCGATCTTTTGTACGGTCTTTTAATATATTAAGGGACTGCGACAAAGGTCGCATACAAAATAACACTTTATTGTAATATTTATAGACATCTTGAAAGATGCGAATACGGTTAAGAACTTTAGTCAATATTGTCACAATTATCTTTATAACTGCGAACTTAGTCACAGTTTTTAATTATTATATTTCTGACGTGTTATTTTTAATTATTTCTTTTATTTAATTCAACATTTATTTTGGTAGGAAATGAATTTACATAAAGAAATATCTTGAAGCGTGGTTATTTATTTAGGATAGCAATTTACAACAGATGATGAAGCATACAGCTTCTACAATGCATGGAACAGAGGCTTTGACGTGAGAAGAAAAGGAATAGATAAATCACGTAGGTCTCCTCATGAAGTTATTTGTAAAAAATATTGTTGCAATAAGGAGGGTGTGAAGAAGTTGGCTGACAAAAGACAAGAAGGGCTTATGATCAACTGTCGTATTGATACTAGAGTTCAGTGTCTTACTGAGATGCATGTACGTTTGTTTTTATTACCAGACAGAATATTTTGAATTGTCATCAAGTATGCCAATTCACATTCACATGATTTATCAAATTCGGATAAGGTCCACCACTTTTACTCTCACCAGACACATCGATCAAAATTAGCAGAAGCATTATGACCAATTTGGTTGATATAGGAATTCGTCCTTCTAATATTTCCTGTGTTGTTAATGCGATGAACCACGAAGAAGGTTGTGAAGAAGTAAGCCCCAACAAGTTATTGATTTTATTCGACACCGGAGAAATAACATTGGGCAGGAGTTTATTTCTGTCATCAAATATTTTCAAAAAAAAAGCTGAGTCCAATCAAGATTATTTCTTTGCCAGTGAGGTTGATCATGCAGGCACACTAAGAAGCGTTTTTGCGCTGATAGAAGAGCAATTTCTTCTTATTTAAGTTTTTGTGATGTAATTGTTTTTGACACAATTTTCAGTACACTTATATTGATTTCAGGCCTTTGTCAGCACCAAACTTCTCATTGAGAAGGCCACGAAAATTGCACCAAACCGGGTCTCCTTCATCGCACTGACAAAATCTGTCTTAATGTGTTTCTGAATTTTCTGATGAATTTACACATAGGCTTTAGGTTCAATCTCATAGAACGAACCTTCAGTTCTTTCTTACTTATAAATGCAGAAACATTAACAACATATGTATAAAAAAAAAAAATCACGATCACCGTATTTTTAAATAAATTTGAAAAAGAAAAAGGACCGCGACTTTGATCACAACAGTAGATAATAAATTCTAATACACTGCGATCAAGGTTGCACTGTTAAATAATACTGTGATAGAGATCACATTTTTCTAATTAACCCAATTAATTATGGACGTTAATAAAATTTTTTAAAAAATATTTTATTCACAGACTGCGACTAAGATCGCAGTAATATATTAAGCTAATATAAAAAAATGCGACCCAAGTCGACCAAGTGGAATGAAAAAATAATGTGACCTTGGTGACCTTGATCGCAATGTTAAAAAATTAAAAATTTTAAAAATATTTAATCGCTAATAAGATCTAATTCCTATTTTCTTTTCATCTTAAACTATGACTTAGATTAGAGTTTCAGGATAAAAAATTAGAAAATATTATTTCAAATCACACAAAATAGATTTAATTTTGACTCTGACTTCTTTAAAACAAAAAAAGTTACTTTTTACTCTTAATTGCGACCATGATCGCAAGCTTTTAAATAAAAATTTAAATATTATTTTTTAAAAGTCAAGATTGTAATGCCCCGATCCCGCAGTTACGGAGACGTTATTTGTGATGTATATATGCAGGTCGAAAATACTCACGTATATACGCTAAGTATCTGTACATGCAAGAATCAGAGCTCGAAAATACGTGGTGCATTATACATTCCAACATATGAGTACAATTACAAATTATCACAAGACGTGATACAATATTATAAGAATATTACATCACCGATAGGCGCAATTGCGAGAATACTAGGAGATATACAAGTATGAACAGTACAAAGGCCGCTCACGAGTTTACAGAAGGAAAACTCGAGAGACGCACAGGGGCCTGAAAGGATAGGGCGTGTTTTCATATACAACAGGGGGCCTGGAAGGACAGGGCGTGGATTCTCAAGCTCATATACACACACACACATTTATATGTGTTTTCATAAAAGGGCGTGTTTGGTTGCAAGGACGTGGGCGGAAGTAAGGAAATGGGGAAGTATAATTGCTCACTTCCCTATCTATCCAAACACCGAAAAGGAAAATAAGAAAATCTTTTTTCTTTTCTCTTTCTCTTTTACACAACCATTTCCTCACTTCCAGAATGCTATAGTTAATTTTGTAGTCATGTAAATCTCATTTGTAATAAGTTGTAGCATAAAACAATTAATTTATTGATCATGTAAATCTCACTTGCATTCTAATTACAGTCTATTTTTTATTTTTTATAATTAATTTTTATTTTAATATTATTTTGCGGTCAACTTTGTGGTCAACTTTTCCACTTCCACTTTCACATTACCATCCAAACACCGAAAAAGATATAACATTTTTCAAATCACACTTCCCAACAACATCCAAACACCGAAAAACTTACTAACCAATTCTCAAGTTCCAAAGGGAACTATTACCACTTCCTTACTTCCTCACTTTCACCCTTAACCAAATAGGCCCAAAATAGTTTTAGTTGTAGAAAATGTCGTTTTGGTTTTGAGCTTCAAAGTATACATTCCTATGTTTCATGATTGGATTTCATCAAAACAAGTTTATATGCTTTATATGTGTTTTGGATTTCATCCATACACATTGTTGGTTCAAATGTTTAGAAAAACTTATTTGGTGATTCTATATTAAATGTTTGAGTTTTGTATTTATCAAAACTTATTTTAGAGCTTATTGTCAAAAACATAGATATTTCATCTTATATGTGTATTGGATCATATCCATACACACTAAGCTTTAAAAGTGTTTAAAATATCTTGTTTTTGTATTTGAAGGAGTTTTGAAAAAAAATCGTTTTTCAAATTGAAGATTGATTTTGAAAAATACAAATTTTTTATTAAGGTAAAATTTCTATATTACAAAAATGGTTCAAAAAGTTTGTAATATGTGTTGATTTTTATCATACATATTTGTACTTCAAAGTATTTCAATGAAATTATTTTTATAGATTTTATGTGATTTTATGGGATTTTATAAGAGTTTAAAGGACCAAATTTTAATCTCCAAAATTTTAGATCTGATCTTTTGGCGGTCGACCAACTGGTCGACTGATCCAGAAGTCGGTCGACCGGGCGGTCGACCGATGTGCACAGAAACGTGCACAACTCTTTGGCTTGAGGGCCAGTCGACCGGGCGGTCAACCGATCCAGAGAGTTAACTCTCTGGATCTGGCCCTGTTCGACTGGGCGGTCGACCGGCAGGTCATGCCCTGGGCACGGTTGACCGGGCGGTCGACCGACAGGCCCCAACGGTCAAAAATATGACCGTTGGCCGGTCAACCGACCAATCGACCGACAGGTCATCCTGACTGCCGTTTGACCTCAACGGCTATATTTTGAAGTCTACTTAAAGGGGGCTGTTTTGGCTGTTTTACACAAGATTTTAAGAGGGCTTCAAAGACTTGCTTTGTTGTACGAATATCTCCCAACTGTGCCAATGCTTTTGGCCCAAGGGATAGTATGATACAATGTGAAGCCAATGTGATGAATTGTGGGTTGCCTGGTTAGACCACAGATATCAATTCATGTGGTTGTTGGTTCCCGCGTATGTTGAAGGAAACAAGGACCAGATTGGTTCCCATGGATGTTGAAAGAACAAGGACCACTTTCCCATGGATGTTTGGTCCCATGTATATGAATGTCTTTTAAAAGAGGCTCACAAATGAAAGAGGTGATTATTAATGAATTCATGTGTCAAAAAAAGTGTGACATCAACAAGGAATGGTAAGTGATGGGTTGATATATTTCGATGAATCTGAGATCTAATAGCGTAGGGTTTGTGTTAAATTGGTTGCCAACCATTATCAATCGGCCTCACCATGCAACTCCCCAAGTTGCCTATCTCCCCAACATCAATTTGCTAACTTGTTATATTACCATTCTCTAGCTCACAAGTAGACAACATCTTTGTCCAAGGAACATGAGAGAGTCCTATGAAAAAAATTCTAATATTGACCCACATAGAATAAATATACAGAGACGGCATGGATCTTAGATAAAAATTTGGCCTTTAAAAAAATATGATAAAAATGCCAATTCAATTAGCAAAAAATCATTCAGATGGGGAAAAATGAATGAGAATTGAAACATATCTACTCAATAACATGCTGAGAAACTATTCTCACTTCAACTGAACCGAATTACATGCTGATTTGTTGGAAAAATTGCCAAGAGTTGGTTCTAGAGAAAGCTCCATCAAAAGACAGTAACTCTACACAAATGGAGGTGAAGAACAAGAAGACTCTATCCATGACAACCAAACACTAGCATAGAATTGTTCTTCAATCAATGTTGCCGAAATGTGGGCAAAATACACTTTATCAAATTGCAACTTG